>CM076609.1:54007739-54269292 GCA_038502775.1 Hippodamia convergens | reverse complement strand
GACTGGTGGCTCGAGTTGTCTTGAAGTTTCTGTTTACTCCTCTTCTTTTAGATGTTACTTGAATTAGTGAAGATTTCTCACAGCTTTTATATTATTATTAAATTTGAAAATTTCTACAATAAATTGTATTTTTCACCTGTTTCGTAATAAGGGGACCTCTACATCATTGAACAAAGATTTATATAAATATATATATATATATATATATATATATATATATATATATATATATATAGATAAACCTAGATAAATAAGTGCTATCTCATTATTTGAAGAACAAATCCTGTAGGCCAGAGGTGGCCAAACTTTTGACCTCTGAGATCTACTTGTGTTCAAACATATTTCTTGCGGACGACTGTGAGGTAGAGTTTACAAGGGAACATTAAAACATTTCAGCAATAAATAAATAGGTATTTTGAATTTGAACTTATAAATGAAACACATAATGTTTATGCTTCATTATGTTTTTGGGTGGATACTTTGCATTTACATTGCATTCATTATAATACATTCAAAAATTGTCTTTTCTGGAGTTCATTCATCTCACGGGAGCTACCTAAATATCTTTTGCGGCCGACCTCTTGGCCACCTCTGCTATAGGTGGTTAGCCATCTAATCATTCCTCATGTTCCACTTCCCTTTTTCTTTAAAATATCAATTAAAGCATGAAGTTGCTTATTGTTTCTAGTTCATAGAAACAATATCTAGTTTTTCTAATTCATAGAAACAATATCACGCTAGCATCAAACCGTCTAGTTATTTCCACCAATGCTTCTTTCCTTTGAGTCACCTTTGTTGTGCTCGATCAGCAATAACTAGAAAGCAACATTTTTTCACGCTCTGCCTAATTCTCGCTACGTTTTAATACTTTCCACATACAATTTTTTTTTTTGTTCAAATAAAGTTTATTCAACACCATCAAAGCAGATATGTAAAAACTCGATATTCTGTGAAAAAAACTTCCTCAATTTGAATTCCGGGAGTGGAGTTTCGAATAATGTATTTTAAAAATTTATCGTTAAAATATGAATTTTCATGTGGCGACATCTGTTGAGCTAGAAACAAACTTGTGATCCAGTCGATAATCATCAGTTATCTATTCGATAGTTAACGCAGAACAGAAAAATACTTCAGAAACGCAGTTAGGTTTAACGAGAGGTTATCGGTTGTTAAAGTTATCGAAGCGTTTACTTCTGGAACTTCTCTTAGGGCGCTGCTACATGTCGTGATTTGCATTATGTTACTCCGAATAACCTAACTATATTGGTTTAAAGGTAGGAGTTTCTTTTTTGGTATGTGCACTCCGAGATTAATGGGAAGTTATAAAGCCGAAATCGGTCATCTTAATGCTATGATGTTGCTTTTCGATGATATTTGATGATGATAGTGGTATTCATTCAATTATTATAATTATTATATTTCGACGATCATGAAATATTTACTATTCGAGATTCAATGTGAGCAAATTCCTTGTAAATTCTATCGTGTGTATGAAAACGCTACCAATAAAACTTCGAAA
The DNA here is from genome assembly GCA_038502775.1 of Hippodamia convergens. Classification (NCBI taxonomy): domain Eukaryota; kingdom Metazoa; phylum Arthropoda; class Insecta; order Coleoptera; family Coccinellidae; genus Hippodamia; species Hippodamia convergens. Next base: position 54,267,773 of record CM076609.1, on the reverse strand, counting down.
AAGTTCTTTTCGTGACATCCCAGGGAAGTTCTTCTTCTGATATCCCAAAGAGATTTGTTTTGTGACTTCCCAGGTACATCCTGATAATAACTGCCTGCGGCGGACAATTCTTAGAGATCACAGAGATGTTTTTGAAGAGCTGATGAAATAAGTTTCAAAAACATTTTCATGAATATTTAGAGTCAAGTAGTTTTCCCAAAATTAATTATTTTTGATGACGAACCGCAAAATTTCAAAAAAGCTGAAAAATCGCCATATATCTTCGTCACCATAGATTTTCGGACCATGCTTCACTCGACGTAATTTGCTTGAAATGGCATCTAGTACATACCTTTTGAAGGATCACGTCTAATTTTCAAACATCCTGTGTACTAGGCATATTCCACTTCGCAGAAATGGACATGGTAAATAATTAAAGGATACCCAAACACCACAGACTGGCATCTTAAACGTTATATACTCATTACGAAATTTGGAGAAAAAAAAATAACTAAAATATTGAAAAGTAAATGGCACAAAAATGAAAAACACAATATTGAGGATAGGAAACTGTTCAAGATATCGTGGAATATAATTTGAATCTATTACAATCTATTGCACCATTCGAAGATAGTTTCACAGACAAGTATTTGGATGAGGTCAGATCGAGGGTCAGATGTAGGTAAGCTCTTTTGTGAAGCAGTATATACCTTAAATTTTTTCGAAAATTCGATCTAGTGAAACAAAAAACCGGAAGCCTGAATTAATTTGGCTCTTGGTAGGTTTTTTTGTAGAAATATTGCACTGTAACAGGCACACTGAACAACATCACCAAAAGCATTCCTTTTGTTGCATTTTCAAATTCATGTAGAGTAACAAATCAAATGATCAGACAAACAATATGGTTCCAATTCAATCGCAAATTCCCTTTATTTTCCCTTGAACAATTTGAAATTATTGAATCTCTTCATATCATCAGGCACTATATTGAAAATAAGTTTCTGGAAATAGTCAAAATTCTTCATTGCCTATTTGAAAACCTACTTTCGATAATTCGTTCATACTTACACAAACCAAACCACTGCCAAAAATTCTTTGGTGTCTATTAGTTTGAATAATTGTTCTCTTTCTATTTCCTCAATTGATTCATCATTTTTCTGGTCTGCCATCCACTCAAGTACCTCACTCTCGTCCAAAAGATTACCTTGAATAAAAAGGTAGTCAACTAAGCGCTATCAACACAATCATGTGTGAATTTGGAACTCCAGAAAAATTCGGATTAATTAAAAAAAAAATTAATTGACCTCAATTTTCGAGAGCTCCAAATCCTCAGACGTCACATACAAGTTGAAGTTTTGGAATGGCTTATGCAGGTGGAACTTACCGAAAAATCTCAAACTACAAGCACACATCTACATGCTGCTCTTTATGGGAAATAAAATAATTTCATATTTGTTAAACATATAGGGCGTGTGTGTATGTTGCAAATGATAACCAAAAGAACGGTGTAGAAAACAGTTTATTGCCAGTCAAAATACATTAAACTTATATAACAATGTTATTTATAGGCAATTTTTGCGGCAGTATTGTAAGCTGACAGAATCTAGATTTCACCCCACCCCATTATGACCGGTTTCCACTGAAAGTGTGATCGAAAATTCTCAGTTGGAAATATAATATACAAATTGAACTTATTAAGATAGCTGGACGATGTGGAAATGAATTTCCAGATTCTTGAAATTATTCAGGACGTATTGCTAAATGCAAATTGAACAGATCTGAAAGGGGTTTCTCGCTAATAATAATCAGACATATTGTGTAAATATATGAAAATCTTTGATGTTCAAAGGGTAAAATTTTGAAACTGAATGTTCCTCATTATTCTTTTCTATTCATGAAAGATTTTCTGATGAGTTTTTGCCATGAATACAATACAAACTAAGAATATTTTAAGTAACAAAAAATTAATGTAAATTACAGAATAAGAAAAATCACTTGAAAACCTCAATCATGGAGCATAAAGAAAGTTGAATTATGGGTAATTTGAAATTCTTATGCATTTCATAGCTATTTGATAACAACAAAAAAGTTAAAACAATTAAATATTCAACCAATTAACAAACTTTTATTCACAGATCAAAAAATAATTCAACAAAACTCAAGTTTTAACAGAGCAATAATGATGACGGTAGAAAAATCATTTCGAGTCAGTCAGTCAGCCACAAAGAATCTTCGAAGAAGAGCAATTCTGCACGAGGAGAGAAAGTGTTTGATGCACCGGGTGTTACCACAAGAGCCCCTCCGCCGTATTCAAGCATCTTCACCATGGAAACAGGATGGAAAAATTTTTGTTGAATTTATTACAGTACCTACCACCACCATATATATTTACCAGTCCCAAATAATCCTTTTTTGGGTTTAGCTTTCTCTTCTCTGTCCGATGCTGTTTTCCCAGACTTATCCTTTTGTTTGGGAGGATTTGTTTGAAGCTGAGATGTTCTTGATTTTGGAGCCCTTTTCGCCATATTCTGAGGCCGCGTGGGTACGTCAGATCTAATTGGTGCGACTTGTTTCGAAATCTTGGTAGCCAGTTTCGCCACTTTTGTACCACCAATCGGTTTACTTGGACAGCATTGATAGGATTCGTAGGATTTCTTGGGGAAAGCAGCCTTACCTCCCATTCCGATGTAGAAGCATTGATCCCCTGCATCAGGAAACATAATGTCAGATGTCACTTTCAAATATACGTACTCATAAGTTGTAGAAGTGCAATTGCTTGTTTATAGCTGTTAGTACATTGGACGAAACAAGGAGTGAGTCTGACACTATGTCCTGCATGCAGAATGGAAGGAGAACATGCACAGACAAGGATGCCCACTCCGAAGCTTTACACCCGTCCAGGTCAGATGGCTCGGCGTTTTTATTTCCAGAATATGATAGCTGTCAAGGGGAAACCTCCAATGAATTCCAGTCAATTAAGTGAACAGCACAAATACCATATTTTATAATGAAAATATTCCTCATGAAATTCTGAGTTGTTTCAATGTCAAATTTTCGAATTTTGGAAAAAAAATTAAATGGAGCTAAGCTGAAACATTGATATCTTCAAGGTGAGAGAACAAATACTGTTTTCATGCTTCTGTCACAATAGACGGAATTGAAACTCATGATACAGAAGGTCACAAAATCGTTGTCAATGTTGGCAATTCCTCAAACGTAAAAAGTAAATTTTTTCAACTACGAACCCTACATTGAAAAATAATGTAGATGTAGAAATTATACCAATGCCCTAAAATTCATATTTTCTGAGATATTTGGAAAGAAATTGATGTGATCATATTTCAAATTTTATTCTTCTCCGAAATTACATTCATTTCAACATATCATATTCAATCAATCTTATCTAATCTCCTTCATGAAAAGAATAAAATTCGAATGACCGCATATTTTTTTTCGATATCTCAGGAAATATGAATTTTGGGGCATTGGTGTATTTCACATTATTTTTCAACGTTAATCCTTCATGGCTATAAAATATCAGGGTTCTAATTTGAAAAAACAAACACAGTTTTCACCTTTTCGAAATTGCCAACTTCGATATCCCTCTTGTGATCTCCTGTATGATGATTTGTAATTGTGAATATTGTGATGTAGAAGCATCAATACTATAGAAAACACATATTTTTCATAGTCTCAGATATGTTGCTTGAAATTTAATCAGCAGATGTAGAAAAGATATTGTACCAGATTCTACAATTATCGTGCTATAAGATAACGTTCACCGTTCCAAGAAGCAAAAACTTATTTTGAAACCAGAAGTAGTTAGGAAATTTGTATATATTAAATTCAAACAAATTTTGATCGAAGAGAATAAGAAAAGAGATTGAGCTAATGTACAAGAAAAAGGGCTCAAATATAAAAAAGTTATTGAACGTAGGTATATCTCCGGGTATTGTTTGAACTTCCACTGGTTTAAATTTATTGCTTTACTGAAAATTATTATTCTAATGTGGATAGCATCAAAATGCATATGAATTGTTTGTTCTATTCTCAGAATTGGCTGGTATTTCTTGTACCTGGAACGAAGTTAACCAAATCATCAATACGTTTTATTTTTTCTTGATCTTCCTTTGAATCATCATGAATATAGGAATTGCCATGTTTGTTGTGGTATCTCCTGTCATAACCCTCATCATCTTCCTCTTCATAATCTTCCTCGACCTCATCCTTGCCATTATCAATATCTTCGTCACTATCGTCACCTAAGAAATTAGAGCACATGCAAGAATCATGCACCACACACGCCCGCTTTCTAAGCTTGAAGCTATTCTAACTTGTCGATACAAATTTTAAGTTCTGATTTATAGAATTATGTTATCATCATGTAATGAAGAATGATATGAAAATTCTTACTTTTTTGTTCCACTAGCCATTCTAGAACTTTCTCCTCGTTTGTGAGTTTTCCTATAAAATGATCAAGTCCATATAATAAAATAAAATTGAAATAGGTCAATTCTTAGGACACAAACCGTTTCGAATATTGAAGATTTTCTTACCATCGTACATAATGGGTACTCCTGTTTCATAGTAGACCAATGCTGGAAAACTGAAAATACCGATTTCAGATGCCAAGTTAGCATCCTTCGACTTAACAAACTGTATTCCCTCCTTATCAGTATCATCGTCAATATTTTCGAGCTCCTCCAAAACATCATCGCATTCTTCACAATCGTCACGAATAAAGAGCACAGCCAAATGTTCTACATCATTTATCAGAACCTATAAATGAAAAAACATTTGAATTATCTCATAATTTTGGGTTATTATAATTCGGGTGAGCGGTCACTGGATAAAAAGGGTACTGTCTCTTCATTGCCTGAAATAGATCTTCACTGTAATCGTAGTAGACTAAGATCCCAGGGCCCCCAGACGTTACTTATTTTTGAAGTAACGAATTTCACAGTATAGATAGTCTTATATGTGTTTAATAGTGTGTGCACACTCGCTATCTTGGCTAGGCGGCCCGTTCATAGGTAGAAGGTAGAAAAGATAGACAAAAACATTCCGAACTTTTCTTAAATTCGAAGAACTGATTTTTTATATTTGTCACGCAGAATATTATGAAAAATAAATATTTCATATTGCCAGACAGGTTCCGTGGACCGAAATTCCTCCCAGACGCTTCAAACTTCAATTAAAAAAAATCACAGGTCAGAAACATTGTTGCGAAATGGCCAGATTCAGCACTTTTGTTAAATTCGAAGCACTGATTTTTATATATGTAACGCAAAATATTATAAATAAATAAATATTTCATATTGCCAGACCGTTTCCGTGGGCCGTAATTCCTCCCAGACGCTTTAAATATCAATAAAAAAAATCATAGTTAGAAACATTGTGGCGGAATGGCCATATTAAGCACTTTTGTTGAATTTGAAGCACTGATTCTTATATATGTAACGCAAAATATTAAAACAATAAATATTTCATATTGCCAGACCGTTTTCGTGAGCCGTAATTCCTCCCAGACGCTATGTATTTCATTGGAAAAGAAAAACTTTTTTACAGTCGAAGTCTTCAGGGGATCATTTTGATACTTTTTGTGGAGAGCCAGACCAATCCCAAGGGCCAAACATTCTGATAGACACAATCAAAATTTTGTTAGGTCAGAGAAACTACTAATTTTTTTGCCTACAAAGTGTATGTTTTCAACATCAAATTATGGTAATGACAATTATTATTATAATTATAATAACAGCAATCAAAAAAATAATCTTTTTCATCTTAATCTTAATCTTCATTGTCAGCTTCACTGACACGCTTCACTCAGACGAACACATATATAAATTTCAGCCTTACAGAAAAAAGTTCATTTTTGTTCGTATTTTACATCCTTTTCGAGTCGCCTGACAGGTACTTATGCTCGTCAAAATCGCCTGTCAATTTTTTTTTTGAACTTCACAATGAACGAACAAAATCGTATGAAACTTTCAAGCTTACAGGAACTAGTTTATTTTTTTTATTTTTTTAACACTTTCAAAGATATAGATCTTGATGACGTGCAGGGTGAGGGGTGCCAGGCGATGATTTCCGTCCTCAGCATGCTAGGAACTATCGCTATAAAAATTTCTAGCCTAACAGACAAACCGTTACTCAAAAGGTTCACTAGCTCTCGTACTATAGCGACAGTGACGACGCGACAGTAGAATTACAATGAAATTGCATAGAGTCGACAATGCCGAGCTTGAACCTCTATGGTCGTGTTTTCGTAGTTGACAGACGTCGCGTCACTGTCGCTCGGCTCGAAAGTCCACCTTTACCCTACGATCTCATAATATCAGCGGTCTACTGCCCGCCGAAACACAACCTGAAAGAAAAAGACTACCTGGAGTTTTTTCAAACTCTCGGAAATAAATTCATTGCAGGCGGTGACTACAACAGCAAAACTACCAGATGGGCTTCACGTCTTACAACAACAAAAGGTAGGGAAATGTTAAAAGCCATTGAAACCGGTAGATACTCATTTATGAGTGGAGGAAGCCCAACTTATTGGTCAACGGAAAATCCCAGACTTACTAGATTTCTTTGTAACAAACGGATTGAATCCTTCATACATGGAAACGATGCCCAGCTACGACCTGTCATCAGATCATTCCCCAACTATCCTAACCATTGGAACCAACCCAATTACAAAAAATGCAAACCAAGACCACATAACAGCAAAACTAATTGGGACGAATTTAGAGACAAAATAGACATCAGCTTGAACCTAAATATTCGACTGAAAGAACCAGAAGAAATAGAATACATCACTAATCTTTTCATAAAGAAATTACAAGAAGCTGCAAAACTGTCTTCGCCGGAAATGGGTCCACACAAATCAGTCCAGGACGTCCCGCTAGAAATGAAAAGGCTGGTGGCTGAGAAATAAAGAGCTAGAGCAATATGGCAACGAACTCACACACCATCGGATCGCAAAACTTTCACTGATATGACCAGAAAACTAAAAAATCAACTCAAAGAAGAAAAATTTGAGAACTACATATCTAGTGCGTCTAGAACTGACAACTTCATCTGGAAGCCCATTAAAAACTCTAAAAAACCGAAAAAACCAGAAACTGCCATTCGTGAAAGTCCAACCGAACCATGGGCAAGAGGCGACGCCGAAAAAGCCAAATTATTTGCCGAATATTTGTCTTCCGTTTTCAAACCATTTGACAACAATGAAACAGATCATGAAACTTAAAACGACCGAAACAATACACCTACAGCCCTGTACCTATAAAACCATTAACTCCTAAAGAAATGGCTGAAGAAATCAAGCATTTAAATCTGAGGAAATCCCCAGGAATTGACCTCGTCACAAACAAAATGATGAGAGAACTGCCGAGAAAAGGATTAGTCATGTTAACAATGATTTTCAACTCCATCCTACGAACCAGATATTGGCCGAAATGTCTGAAAACAGCTCAAATCATAATGATTCCGAAACCAGGTAAAAACCCCAATATCGTCTCTTCCTACCTACCAATAAGTTTATTATCTACCATTTCAAAACTTTTCGAGAGGTTGGTCCTAGGTAGACTTAACAAAGACCTTCCTCCAGAAACCTGGATCCCGGAACACCAGTTTGGTTTCAGGCAAAAACACTCTACCATTCAACAAACGCACCGAATAAAACGAGTTATTGATAATGCAAAAGAGGACAAACAATATTGCAGTGGTACATATTTCTCGACGTAAAACGACGAGTTTCACAAAACGGGGACCAATACTTTATTTATTGTACATTGTACACATCAGATATACCTACTCCTGTCAGAGGGTACCACTCTACCGGGACTTCTGCGGATGACACCGCAATTCTTTCCTCTCATTCAGATCCACAAGTGGCTTCTTCTCTAATACAGAATCATCTGAATATTCTACAACCTTGGCTGAATAGGTGGAGAATCAAAGTGAATGAAACAAATTCCTACCATATTACTTTCTCTTCACGTAAAGAAGTATGCCCTTGAATTAAACTTAACAACGTTACAATTCCTCAAACGAACACAGTTAAATATCTCGGACTTCACCTGGACAACAAATTAATATGGAAACAACACATCATCAAAAAAAAAAAACAAGTTGAACTAAAGACAAGAGAACTGCAATGATTAATAGGGAGGAAATCCAAGTTATCCATAGAAAACAAAATCTTAATCTATAAAGCAATCATCAAACTAATCTAGACATACGGAATAGGAGGGTTTGTTCTGCTAATTCGAACATAGCCATTCTACAAAGATGTCAGTCAAGAATCTTACGACAAATGGTGAACGCACCCTGGTACGTCACAAACAACACGCTACACACAGATCTGAATATTCCAACCGTTCAAGAATGTATCCGCGATAGAGCTACGACATACCACGACAGATTAGGAGATCATCATTGGCGCTCGCAAGATTTTATCTCAGAAGGGGCAAAATAAAAATTTTTGAAAAACGATGAGGCTCAGACGAAGTCAGTGCTTCGTTTCTTTCTATTTCTTTTTTTATATTTATGCAGAAGTGCCAGCAGAATTTGTTCTCAAGTGGGAGGGATCAAAGTAAGTACTTCCTCTTAACGTGAACAACATGAGGTTATGTGTGTAAAATGAAACGGCAATTGTTTTCGAAACAAATAACATTCCATCAGAAAATATTAACAGGAAAATAAAAAATAAATCAGATGGAGAAAGTAATGAAATAAATATTATAATTGCCAATGAATGAAGACGGGTAATACCGAAATGAAAACAAATATACATAAACGCTCGATAAAACGACATTCATAAAAATCATATATGAATAATAATGGACCATGACATGAATCACGCATTCACTTTCGAAACAAGAAACTGAAATATTATCCGAAATAATACAAAACTGCTCCAGAAAGTGAAATCAATATATTATCAAAATTTACAAATTATAAAATAAAAGAGAAACAACACATACAAATAGTTTTAATTCTGAAGACAAAATACTGAATCATAATACCACAAAGTGTTCATATCTGTCTTAAGAATTCATACGCAGTTGTTGCACGATCCGGTTCGCTATATTCTTCTTATATTGTTTCTCTGTCAACATTTTTGTGTTTGAACCTAATTTTTTTTGGAGGAGTTGATTTCATTTTTAAAAATCTTCGAATATCCATAATTTCCAAAGTTGAATTTATCATTGAAATAAACATATTATATCAAAGTGGCTCTAAACAAAAAAAAGGCAATCGTTCGGGATGCCGAGGTAACATGTTAATTGTATCGTCGAACTATTCGATTATTATTTTCCAACAATTATTTTTGGTTTACAAATTGGTCATTAATAATTCCAATAAATTAAAAGTTATTCGGAAATAATAATCTAATAGCCAAAAGAATTAGTTTGATTTATAGACAGGAAATGTCAATGGTCATTGACTTGTAGATGTTAAATTTTGTTCACCACATTAGCTCATAGAATTTATATATATATCCCTATTGTGATTGCTACATAAACACTTCAATAAAAAAAAATCCTCCTAAGGAATCCTCTTGTTCTTCTGTTCTTTAAATGACATTGTCTTTGAATTCCAGAGTATTTACGTTTCTCATTCATCGATACTTTTCTATCTTCTTAACTCTCCTGTTACGTCAGCTGTTTTGCCACCAAGTTGGTGACTCACTTGTGGAATTTTGATATGAAAATATTTTGGGAATATTGTGCCCATTATGTGCCAATTTGTGCCGTATGTTATGAATTTTGTGCCCATTCAGTTTTCGAGATATTTCGAAAGGTCAATATGAGTCACCAACTTGACGCTGTGACTCATGTGGAATTTTGGAAATTTTCTTTTTTCGATAAATTGTGCCCATTTTGTGCCAAATTGTGCCGTAAGTTACGAATTTTGTGCCCATTCAGTTTTCTAAATATTTCAAGTTTTCACTATGAGTCACCAACTTGACGCTGTGACTCATATACATATGGAATTTTGAAAATTTTCTTTTTTCGATATATTGTGCCAATTTGTGCCGTATGTTACGACTTTTGTGCCCATTCAGTTTTCGAGATATTTCGAGTTTTCTCTGTAATGTCACCAACTTGACGCTGTGACTCATATATGGAATTTTTGAAATTTTCTTTTTCTTATGAATTTTGTACCAATTTGTACCATATATTGTAAATTTTGTGCCTATTCAGTTTTCAAAGTATTTCGAGTGTTCACTGTGAGTAGATGAATTCGCAGGAATACGGTTGAGGAGCATAAACCAAGTTTATTGAATATTCTCATTTATAAAAATGAGAATGAATCATAAGATTCTTATCGATATAAATTAAATAGTAGAATGTTAGATTTTTGAAGTGATATGTGATGATGTGGATGTGCCAACGGCTTAGATGAACCTATAATGGATTTATATATCAACTTAAACATTATTTGAATTGAAATATGTAAGTGACCAGGTACCTATAATTGAATATGAAGAAGATTTGAAACGTCGAATATTTGAAACTTTTTCTGCACTTCAACCGAATTCTTGCCAATTGCTCAACTCACACATTATCATAACAAAATATCATGACATCAGACTGATATTATTTATGTCTATCATTGAGAGATACAAATAACGGTCGTCAATGATTTTTATCGCGAGTATTTATCTATCTTCACAAGAGAAACAAAGAATTTCCCGAAAACTGAAGGACCACAAAATTCATAACATACGGCACAACATTTGGGCTACTTCCATTATCTATATTGTTGGTATTTACCGACGTTTCGGCAAGCATTCGCCTGCCGTCATCAGGGTTTGTTGGTCCTGAGAAGGACCGATCTTTCCCAACAAATATTCCATTATCATAATATCTCATTCACAATACGGCACAAAAGGAGCACAATTTATCGGAAAAAAAATTATCAAATTTCCATATGTAAGTCAAAGCGTCAAGTTAGTGACGTACAGTGAAAACTTGGAATATCTGGAGAATTGAACAGGCACAAACTGGCTATAAACATTCCAATACCAAAATTCCAGGAGTGGGTCACCAACTTGACGCACCTAAGAAAAAGTGACAAACTTCACCGAGAAATCCATGAAAGTAAAGTTACGTATAATGTGAATTCTGAAACGCACTAGTATATTTCTTGTTATTATATTTATTTTGCATTATGGATGTGTGGGAAAGTGAAATGTTGCTGTAAATGATGATACGGCATAGTTTCGGTTTAGGCTGAAGTTTCAATAGAATATACTTTCAATTATTGTATCTCGACTAAATATTTACGTGACTTTCAGTCTTCAATATTAGAGAATATCTTGATAATATTACTCGAACGAGAAAATAAATAAGGAAATCAGCTCATGGTCATTATCGAATTCATGGATTTCCATCAATTTTCTGATGTAATACTTGGTCAGGGTTTTAAAGGGCAATATTTGAAAATTTTGAGAAACTTCGTGAAAATTTTTAGCAAAATCAATATTATTATAGTCGACAGGCTGAAGGACTAAAGTAGATGGCTATTTCATGATATCAATAAAGTACTGTTATCTATCCAACCTCACTAGGTCAGCACCTTGACGCGGTGTGGGGGCTTATAGTAACTGCAGTGAATCTTGATTCCTAGCGACTGGAACTCCGGTTCCTGACAGAGTTTTAACTCATGTCGAAAGGGTCAAGAGGAGCGGTGAAACTAAGACTGACCAACCCCCTAACCTGCTGTAGTGTCGTGGCCTGGGTTTTGCATAGGGGTAAACGATGCCAGACATGCAAGGGCCACAAACCCTAATGTCTGTTATACCAGCAGGTGGAATCTGCTGACTGTGGCCATGTCTCGCGGCAGAGAACACAAGCCGGGGGCTTGGCCTAACCGCCTGAACCAAGTGCATGAAAGACACAATATAAACTTTCCTCAAGGCAAGGTGAACAGAATATGCCGATGTCTGCATGGCTAGTGGGAAGATCTAGTCCTGAATATGCGAACTCTGGATACCAGGCGACCTCCAGTTTCAATAGCCTTCCAGGGGCATGCGAGGCTCTGGCTCTGGTGACGGAAATTCCGTAGCTGCTCGTGGGACCTAGCATGGACCAACAAACAAAAATAGAAGGGCATGGCACCAGCCCTGATGAGCCAAACATTGAGGAGCCGATGGCAGGAGAAATGCTGCTGAAGAGCAGCGATGTAGAGATCATTGAAGGCCTCAACATGCTGACGGTCAGGAAGCCAAAACTTTCTGAAGCCGCCAGGAGGAGGATGAAATTCCTCATAAAGGCTGGAATGGCGCCTGACAAAGCCAGGGAAGAAGCCTTAAGACCGGTGGGTGCGAAGGCGTCTAAGAGCCTTCCCACCAAACGTAATAGATCGAAGGACAGCACGCCCAAGGGCAAAAAGCCGAAATGGCAAAAACAAGAGGCTTCAAAAGCCTCAACGTCCTCAGAAGCCTCTAAGGCTCCTACAACGGCGGTGCCCACCTAAAGCCAAGCAACTGCTGGGATCAGGTTGAGCATCATGCACAAGGAATATTCCTGCTAGAAGTGGACCAATTAAAGGCCATCAAAAAGGCACTTGCGGATATGATGATTGCCATGGAAAGGGACGGTACTGTGAGTCCCCAATTTGGCAATGTGCAGAGCAAACCGGGATGGCTTGGCATCACATGCCTTGATAAAGCCACTGCTGAGTGGCTGAGAGGTATGCAGTCCAAGCTCAAACCGTGGGAGGGGGCCGATCTAAGGATCGTCGAGGAGGCAGACTTGACGCATCCGATGATCCTGATGGGATAACTCCCAGAGAGTCAGGACTACTCTAATGAGCAGATACTGGCACTCATAGAGCTCCAAAATAAGGAGCTCAAGACCTCCAGCTGGAGGATCCTTCGGCGGGCACCATCGGGGCCCACCATGCTCGAGGTGGTGATCGCGGCTGACATGTCGAGAAACTTCGAGCAGCGAATTGGAGGTTGATGTACCTATTCGGTCCGGTGAACCTCAGGCTTAAGGGCTCAAAGACGACGGGGCGAAAGGAAACGGCACAAGAGGCCTCGACGACAGAGAAGCCCAAAGCAGAGGGCAAACCTAAGGCTGTACAGCACCCAGGCACTGAAGAGGCCGGAGTGGCTCAGCCAACCACCAGTTCTGGGAGGAGGACTGCTGCGAAAGGGCGGGAAGGTGAGAGGCCTGGTGGCAGAATAGCTCCGGCCTCCTCCGAACCGCCTGGTGGGTCTTCCAACCCATAATGGTTAGATGTCTAACGTGCACTGGCGAGATACGCATGATCCGGGCGCGTTCAACCTCCCCGAGGAGACCTGCATTTCGACTCGAAAATTGGGTTTATGTGAAAAGCCTCGATGGGAGAAATGAATATACGCGGGGATCCATGCTTCGACTACCACGTGGCATGGAGTTCAGACTAGCATCACTAGGTGGCGCTTCGGTTATTTGATACTCTGAGGTGCTTACCGATGTGGGCATATAGTTCCGTTCTTCAGAGTGTTTGTCGTTGAGTTGATGGATTATGTTGCACTGACGAGGGGTAACAACCCCGAAACCCTTCTCAACGGCGACGCTATTCCCAGTGGTTACTCTCAGTCTGGATCTCTGTCAGTCCATTGTCACAGTTCGGAAATAATAATTCTGAATGGTGACAATATTTATGATAAAAGTGTACTGTTTGTTAATTTCATGTCAAAGTTAAGGTTTATGAATAAATAAAAAAAAATTTTCAGTCTTGAAAAAGATCCAAACATAGGCTCGAAACGTCGACAATTCAAGAAGGATTTGATTGATTTGCTCAGTCCTCAAGTAGCAAACTTATTGTTCAAATTCATTTATAATTTTCGTTATTTCTGGAGAAAATGTGATATATTGATCCAATAAGAAATTTCAAATTCAGATCTGCTGGTTTAGATGGCGCACCGACTTTCACATAATTTATAAATTTAAATAAAATTAGGAGTTTCTCGAATAAAACTAGCTTCCTGGAACTCGGATTAAAGTAATTCTGAATAAAAATGTAACCACACGCCTTAGACTACGAATCACTTCATGTGGGGGGGGGCTATTCGAAAGGGTCAATCATCTCTTAAGAGATGAAATACTGGAAATAGCATTCAAACTTGTCAATACAGTTAAGGGATTCTATTCCAAATAAAATTCGAAAACACTCCTAGACTTAAGATCCAATGTTATTTATAGGTTACCTCGCACAGATTGAAACCTAGTATACAGATCAGGAAAACAGAATTGGAAACATCACAGTTTCTTTAGTAAATTCGAACAGGGCCATATTCTAGTGGAACAGTGGCAGAATCAAAACCTCAGAGGGAAGTAATATCGATTGAACGGCTGGGCCGACAGATTCGGTTGGATTGGGATGTAGAGCACAAGCACAACGTACCTATGGTACGCGAAGTGTCGATTCGCGGTATGGGTAATTTCATATCTGTGGTAAATGAATACGACAATTCTATTTCACTCTGACGAGAGGAATTCATTTGCCTCAATGAATGACACAAATAATTTGCTGTGGAAATAAGTATTCAGGTTCTTTTTTGCCAAAACTGGTAACTGGTATGAAAATGAAATAAATTATAGAAAAACAAAAAAATTTAAAAACAAAAACACTTTCTACGAGAAGAAATTGAAACACCACAATTAATTCTATGAAAATAAGAAAAGGAAAACAAAAACAAACATGCGGAATTGAAGATCGACAAATTCAAATTAAATGTACAAATAATCCACCTTTTTATGCCAAACAGTAGCCAAATCTATTATAAAGAGATAATCTCATTCTCTCTTAGAAGATTACGTATTCTTGCTATTTCGGCAGGAAGTTGGACAGCCGAACGTGAAGGTATCGGCCTATCTCCAAAGGCAACAATGAAAGAACTTATTATCTCCGCAATAGATTGACCACCGAAGTACAATTTGGAGTTTTCTCTTTAACCGTAAGCATTTTAATTTATGCGAATCTAATTTATTTTCAAACCGTCGAGCTATCACATCTGACGTTCGGATGCGACTAATGTGCGGCAGCCGAGATCATCTCCTCCTGTCGAGACTTGCCATTCCAACAGCCCAGTTCCTTATTTGTTATCGAATCGCAATGAGATTTCGATTCTTCCACTGTTCTAATAGAATCGAAGCTAATTGCAATTTAACAGCTGTGAAAGCCTTCTCAAGAGCATTGAAATTGTAATCGCCCAATCCTTTACATCTCTATTCCTGTCCGTGGTGGAAGGACTGAAGCTTGAAATAGCAAATCTCCAAGATCAGGTTTCAAATCTTAGGGCTGAAAATTCTAAACTACCCAGATAAGATGCAGTCCAAAGTGAGGACCTTCAATGAAGTAATCAAGCCTAGTATTGATCAAAATGGGAAAGGAAAAAAGTTATCAGTGAGTTGTTCAGAAGTCGAAGAAGTTGAAAAACCACAACAAGTACGAACATCGCCAAGTTCAAAGGCACTAGAAACAACCACTCAGATGAACAAGGAAGACGAATTCATAACTGTAAAGAACAGAAGAGCTAAACGAAATAGTAAAAGCATTGTAGGAAGTGGAAAACCCGATGGAATGTCAATAAAAGGAATCATCAAGTATGGATATCTCAACGTCTGTAAACTTGATCCCAGCCTGGAACCGGAGGCTTTGGTAGAACATCTCAACACCAATGGTTTCAATGACATAGTATGTGAAAGATTGGAATCCAAGAGACCAGAAGAATACTCCTCTTTTGAGTTAACTGTACCTGCTCAGAATTTCGAAGAAATCAAGACCCTGCCTTATGGCCAGAAGGTAGTAGAATCAACTATTTTTTATTCCGTCTCACCAGGAGAAAATCAATAAATCCAGAAAAGAAATTATAATTCTTCATCAAAATGTTCAGTCGTTGAGAAGTTGTATTTTAAGGTTCGAACAATTTGTAAATAATAATAACGCATATTTTGTAGCTGTCACAGAGCACTGGCAAAGTACTGCAGAACTGGAGGCACTTACAATCGATGGTTTCAAATTAGCTGTCATGGTGGATGCGCAATTTATTGTAGAAATGGAATCGTTTACAAGAAACGTTTTGATTTCGTGAATATCAGCATCCCGTACGTATTTGAATGTTCTGCGATTGAAACAACTATAAATAATGTACAGTTTACAATAATTTCTATATATCGACCAAATAGTTATCCCAGATGTGATATCAATTTGTTTTTTGAAAAACTTTACCATATTCTAGAAAAAATCACTAATTCAAATAGTCATTATATAATAGCTGGAGATTTTAATTTGAACATACTTGCCAACACCTCTGAAACTCAAAAATTTCTATCAATTCTTGAAGGCTTTGGTGCAAGTCTTTCAGTTCATGAAGCAACCCGGATTACATCCAACTCTGCTACTTGTATCGACAATTTTATAACAAATTTGAACAGTTATGATGCCATTGTTGTTCCATCGCATATATCAGATCATACATCCCAGTTATTGTCTTTTCCTGTTGGTGAAGCTGTTGTTAAATCCGTCTCAAAGCAAATTCGCCTGATAAACGAATCGACAATGAAAGACTTTTTGGAACGTTTGTCTGTAGAAGATTGGGACGATCTTTCTGTCTACCAGAACATTGCAGATGTTGATCTTATGTGGAATATCTTTTTCAATAGGTATAAGACCATATTCGATACTTCATTTCCGCTGGTCATAGTGAAGAATGGATCATCGCAGAAGAAATATATAGATAAATCACCTGAGGTAAGAGAGCTCAAAAATCGATTGGACTGTATGCATACCATTTGTCAATCACGCCCAGAATTCAACAGTCTTTACCGCAATACAAAGAGATCATATGACGAGTGCATCAAATCGAATAAGAAAAAATTCTTGCGTGAAAAAATCGCCAATGGCAAAAATAAATCCAAGGTAGTTTGGCAAACGATCAACCGAGTAACTGGCAAAAAAACCCGAAATGATCCTGAGAAGCTAAAGTCTGACGAACCACAAGCACTTGCTAATGCTTTCAATAAGCACTTTATAAATGTGCCTGCCTCCCTCAAAACTCAGAATTCTGCTCATTATTTCAATGCTTCAGATACCAGACCTCTTCGCTACAATGAAAGGTCTTTTTTCCTTTTTGAAATAACAGCAGATGAGGTCATCAGGACTGCGAAGGCTTTGGAAAACAAAGGTTCTTTTGGATATGACGGAATACCCATGACAGTTATCAAAAGGTCTATTGAAGTTATTGCGAGACCGGTAGCTCATATAATGCATATGGCTTTCAAAGAGGGTGTCTTCCCAGAATCTCTCAAGAGAGCTGTTGTGAAACCATTCTATAATAATAATAATAATAATAATAATAATAGTTTATTAATCCTTTCAGACAGCAAAATGCATAGGACAAGTCAAAATAAACAATTCATTAATCAATGATAAGTGACGAACAATCATCACAAATTTCTACAGTAGAATAATAACATTTATTTATCAACATGATTTTGATTTTCTTTTTGAACATTTTCAAATTGAGAGCCTTCAAAATTTTAGGTAGGCAATTATAAAAACTTTATACTCTGGTACATAGGGGAATACTCAAATTTTTGTGTTCTATGCTTAGGTATTGACAGAATTTCTTGGTTCCTAGTACTATATTCATGGTTGTCACATAATTTAGTCCAATTTAATAAATTCTCTTGAGCATATATTAAACATTTGAATATTTATATGCATGGTAGAGATAGCAAATTATTTTCAACGAAAACTGGTCTGCAAGATGTACGAGAACTTAAATTAAATATTAAACGAATGATCCGCTTTTGAGCTATAAAAGCTTTGTTGAATTCTACACAGTTTCCCCAGAGTGAGATGTTATGAGAGAGTTGACTATATACTAGGCTGTAGTAGATCTGCATTAATGAGTTGACAGGTAGCATGTCTTTCACTCTATTGATGGCATAATAAGAGATATTGAGCTTTTTACAGAGAAAACTTATATGAGTTGACCTGAAACCTAAACTGTAGCATTTACTCAAAATAAAATCAAAAGAAAGTGTGTCGAACGCGCAGTAAAGGTCGAAAAATAATCCAGCCACTTGTAAACCCTGATAAACCGACTCAACAAACTTTAGTCCAGCCGAAAGAGTTGAACGGCCACTTCTGAAACCGTGCTGGGCGTTATTGAAAAGATTGTATTTGTTCAGAAAATTTGACATCTTTGTGGACACGATTTTTTCAAATATTTTAGACAGGACACTCAGAATTGAAATCGGACGATAGTTCGCGATTTCTTCCGAGTTACCACATTTGGGTAGAGGAATTACAATGGATTCCTTAAGTATACTGGGGAATTTGCCCAAGGACACTGACAAGTTAATAAGATGGGCGAAATGCTCGCTTATCAGGTGAGCTGTAGTTTTCACGATTTTGGTGGAAATGAAATGGATTCCAATGCTTTTTTTGTTTTTCAAATTATTAATAGCATCCAAGACCTCGAATTTAGTGACAGGATAGAAAAAAAAAAGTCCTCTCAGTTATCGGCGCCAAGGTGCAGGAAACAGATAAGTCACTACCATATCGTAATTTCAATTGACTTTCAGCTTTAGTTGAGAAATAATGGCAAAAACTTCGACAAGTTCTGAGGGACTATCATACCGCACACCCTGTACATTAACAGCTGGTTTGTCATGAGATCGCTTTTTTTTCGCACATGTAAATGAATTGACAATCTTCCAGAGAGCCTTTCCCTTATTATCAGAATTATCAATGGATGAACTATAATACAACAATTTGGAAGTTTTTATCAATGAGGTATGTTGTGATTTTGCATACTTGTATTTCATTGAAGTGGACAATGAACGAATATTTGCATGAATCCAATACATATTATCCAAATTTTTTTTGCTCTGCTTTATTTCCGCCGTCAACCAATTCTTACGAGTATCTGAAACCGGAAGAGTTTTTACAGGGCAGTACACATCAAGATAATACATTATTTCATTCGTGAAAACTTCAAAGCTTAGATCAACATCATTCTCACAGTATAATGCTTCAAAATTACTTTTAGACATGCAGGTAATCATTTTGTTGAGGTTGGCCTGACTGATATTTCTAATGGATTTATATGTTTTAAGAGCAGGTGTATGTTCTAGCTTTAAATTGAGAAGTATGGCTCTGTGGTCACAAATGTGCGGCTCAAAAACATCAACAATATAATCATGGAGACTTGAACTACACACTATATAGTCCACTTTAGAAACAGAAGTGACCCCATTTATATTAGTATAAACTCTGGTTGGAACTTGGGATGTTTTTTTGAGATTAAAGCAATCCAGCAGATCAGGCAAAAGTTTAGTCGTGGTGCAGCCTGGCTCTAAAGAATCAATGTTCAGATCCCCACATAAAAAAATGAAATCAACTTTTGTTACACAGGATTGCAGGGCGCCAAAAATTCCCTCGAAAAATATATCAATGTCAGCAGAGCAGGGTCTATAAACACTTAAAACACCGAACCTTGTATCTGCAATTGTAACTACCACGGCACATATTTCTACATGCAACTCAATGGAAAATTCGCTGAGTTTAAGCTTCTTCACCTGAAGATTATTTTTTGTATAAATCATTGATCCTCCATGTTTCCTCGAGGGGCGGCAGAAATAATCAGTTAGCCTGTATCCCGGCAACACCATGGACTCGACACTGTCCCTGCTGCACCAATGCTCAGCGACACTCACTACATCAGGTTTTTTTTCCTCCAGTAATAGTTCTACGACATTGAGTTTATTCGAAATGCACTGAACATTCAACTGAATTATACCAAATGTCTCCTCCCGCAAAGCACTACCTGACAAGGATCTCAGTCCACTCGAGGTCGTTGGATTTTTCGCCGGTCGAATAAATGATGAACACTCACCCCGTTTGGCCAGTTAGAGCTATGGTGTGCCCTCTCATATTCCGAGTTTGGAATCAAAACTGTAAATGACGAATAATGCTTTGGATACCGTGATTCCAACTTTTCACAGATGACATCTGAGAAATGTTGTTTTAAAAATGTCATTGAATTTCCTTCAATTGTATCCGGTCTTAGGTTCGATACATGTAAAGCTCTTAATTTACCCAATCCCACAACAGAGGAAGAACCTGTATAACAACAAGTGCTTTCCGTTGTTTTCGAATGGGTTTGCGATTCACTAGTCGCCATTCAGTATTTTCCGAACCGGAAGGATCGCCATTATTACTATTTGGCCCATCTAATTCATTCGAAGGCACTATATTTTGAATTACGTTCGCACCTACGTCCTTCGATACACTCTGTGTATTGGTTGGGGCGTTAGAAGTAGCAAGAGCGTATGTTGAAGAACGCACAACTATCGGGTTGACTTCAGTCGACGTTAACGATCGCGCATGACTCCCAGTTGGACCGCACTCCGAAGTCACCGAAGCACCGCGGCACGAATTTAATACTTTACTACCGACGGAATTCCCGTTCACCTGACTCATCAAGTGTGTTGACGGTTTTTCTTTCTTCAGTATGTTTATTTCACGATCCTTTTTTTGAATGACATCTTCCAGTGTAGATATTTTGAATTTTAGTAGGGAATTGTTTTCCATCAATATATTATTCTTCGATTCAAGTTCGAAAATAATTTTCAGCAGGAGATCTTTGTGGGATGAATCACTAGAAATTGATTCAACTGTTGCTTCAATTGATGGAGATATATCGCCTCCGTTTTTGTCACACACATAGGAGTTGGATAGTTCAACCTCACAGCATTTTTTCTTTTTAGCACTGCAACTAGGGTGGAACAATTTATTGCCGATATTACATCTACAACTATTTTTCACTATTGAATTTTTACAGTAACCACATTGTGGAATCGTAAGTTGAAGAGAAACACTTGCATCGACGTCCGTACTCAACGCCATCATAACGCAATATATAAGAAGGGGGATAGAGATGATCTTGATAATTATCGTCCGATAAGTCTGCTTACTTCGTTTTCGAAATTATTCGAAAAGGTTCTGGTGAGTAGGCTTCTGAACTTTTTCCATAAATCTCATATTTTTTCTAAATTTCAACATGGATTTCTGAAAACAAGGAGCACGAAAACCGCTGTATTTGAACTGACGAGATCAATTCTAAGAGCATTGGAGGGCGGTGAGATTTCGGCGGGGCTCTTCCTCGACTTCTCCAAAGCTTTTGACTGCGTCATCCATGACATATTAATTGATAAACTTTACAGCTACGGTATCAGAGATAAACAACTTGATCTGATGAGGAGCTATTTGGAGGGTCGAGTCCAGAGAGTATCCATTGAGATCGATGGTGCTGTCTTCATTTCAGACGATGAAATCTTGTGCTTTGGTGTACCTTAGGGAAGTATCGCAGGACCGTTATTTTTTCTGGTATAAACCATAAATAAACGACCGGCCAGAGTACATTCTCATCGAGGAGCTCATTATGTTGAACGCAAGTTCTCAGGTAAATGCAATTCACGAGGGGAAAGGAACCAGGATATGATAGAAGAAAAGGAGAATGGCGTAGACGTAGTCATGTATGCGGATGACACCAATATATTGGTTGCGGCTTCCTACATATCTGAGGTAGTAGAAGTAACACAAAGTAAATTTTCTAAAATCATCAACTGGTGTCAAAGGAATCAAATCAGCTTGAACCTGAATAAAACTGAATGTGTGATTTTTTGCACCTCACACAACAAAATACAATAGCCAGTCAGTGTCGATCTTATGGGACATAATATTAAACTTAAGCAGAGTACCAATTTTTTCGGTATTATATTGGATGAAAATCTGAACTGGTACAATCATATTGATGTACTCCAACGAAGACTAAATTCAGTTCTTTATACTCTTCAAATATTAATACAGCAGACTGACCTTGAGTTGCTCAAAACTGTATACTTCTCCAATTTCCAATCAATCATGGGTTATGGAATCATCGTGTGGGGAAACAGTTCTGATGTTTCTAGAATATTCGTGATTCAAAAAAGGGCTTTAAGAACTATGCTGCGTTTATCCTCCATAACATCCTGCCGGGGAGTATTCAAAAGAGAAGGCATCCTAACAGTAACTGCACTGTATATATATCGAACTATTCGTGAGGAGTAACTTCCATTATTTTGAAAAATATTTTAATTTAAATATGACCAGGCGCATACACTCATTCCATGTTCCGAAGTGCTCTCCCACGCTAACACAAAGAAACGTCGAATACATGAGCCTTGTTTTGTACAACAAGTTGCCCAAAAAATATTAAGTTATAACAGATATAAAAAAATTCAAAAAAATTGTTCAAAAGCTACTTGTTGACGTAGAACCATATTGTATAAATGAATATTTGAGTCATCGTTTTCTTGTGTGAACATCTCTGTTTTTTCTCTTGTTTTTGACTTGTTTTCTCTTCAAAATTGTATTTTTGATCATGAAAATAAATATTATTATTCTTATTAAGGCTGAAGGACCCAAGGTCGATGGCCATTTGCTCCGCAATAAAGTACTGTTATCTATCTATTCTTATTATTATTATTATTATTATTACAGTCATATTCCTTTGGTTTCATAAGGATTTTCTTTACCTGTGTATAGGTCAGAACTAATTAACGTAGGCTATGAGCTGTACCGCTGCAGACAGAGAAGACTGAAAAGAGTATCAATTAATTGTGATAGTGATAGATGAAAACCTTGTTGTGTATCACAAGTGAACAATTTATCAAAGAGTATAAATAGTGTTTTTAACTAAAGAAAAAAGTTTGGCTCTTACAAGATAAAAGATTTCAAGAGACGACCAGAGCAGCTGTAATTGGCGAAAAAATTTGTAGGCATGACAAGGAAGTCATTTGCTTCAGTCAGGCTACAAATTTTAAAGCAGAAAATTCTTCAAAAGAATATAATTTGGATTGGTGTTCCTCAAACCCACAAGTATTAAAGCATTACTGAAAATACCAGTTCACCCAGCTTTGAGAGCAAAGTATAATTATGTAGCCTCTACCATGTAGACCAAATAGATAATGGACAAAAGCAAAATCCTTCCGCCTTCCAACAGTTCTTCAGTAGCAGAATCCAGGTGCCTGATATAAATAAAATATAAACCGTCCAATTCATTTCCATTCCTCATATCTTGGAACAAAAGCTTTGATTAGTATGATGTCTGTTGTTATTTCGTCCTTTGTTTTATTTTTTGAAATGAATTCTTCTGACGACTAAGTTAGAAATAATATGTTTTTTTTTATCTTTTCGTTTTGGATCACATCTATTGTTTTATTGAGTTGCTGAAAATGCTGAACCTTCACTTATAATATTGTGGTCCTGTTTCATGTTTTGGTGTTACAGCGAATCTTTGTTTTTCATTTTGAAGGAATTTCTATATTAATCTGTTGTTTAGATGTATCATTTATTTTAGAGCCCCGAGGATGATGTAAAATAAATCGAAATGTTTGTAGTCTGTCTGATTGAGTTTGGGTAATCTAGACCTAAAAGAACTCCCTCATTACTAAGTCGAAAAACTTGATTATGTGTGGAATTTACCATGATTTACCAAAACCTAAACCTCCGTGAAAAAATTTAAAAAATGCTTTATCTTCATTCAATTCTTTTGTGAATAAATAAAAACAAAGTTTTCATCAACCTACCCAAAATTCTTAATCTGAAATAAAAAAGAAGACAAAAGCAGAAAAAACAACCACTGATATCAGAAATGCATTCGTTACTCCAGGTATAGCCTCAAACCATCTTGAAATTTATAAATGGGAAAGTTATTGATAAGATATTCTATTGTCTCTTCAACTCCCCCTCTCTCAGAACTACATCATCATCATCATGCAGCACTCAAAGTCCACTGCTGGACATACGCCTCCCTCGAGTTTTTCCACAGGGCTCTATTCTGTGCGGCTTGCATCCAGTTGGAGTGAATCGTCATGCCATCTAGTTGGAGGGCGGCCCCTATTCCGATTTGAATCTTGTCTCGGTCTCCACTCCAAAATTTTTCTCGTCCATCTGTCGTCATTGATTCTTGCGACATGCCCTGCCCAGTTCCATTTGAGCGTAGCTATCCTCTCCAATGCATCTGTCAGTTTGGTTCTCCTTCGTATCTCCCAGTTTGCTATTCTATCTCTCAAAGATAGTCCCAATATTGATCTCTCCATGGCATACTGCGTTGTTCGGATTTTCTTCACGATGCCTCTTGTAAGGGTTAGTGTTTCTGCGCCGTAGGTTAGCACTGGCAAGATGCATTGATCAAATACCTTACGTTTCAAGCTTGTTGGTAGAGCTGATTTGAAAATGTGATTCAGTTTTCCAAATGTCAGACCCATTCTTCTGCTGAGTTCACAAGTTTGATTGTCTCGAGAAGTGCGCACCTCATGTCCCAGATATTTATAGGACATTGTCTCTTCGATGTTTGTATCGTCTAGAAGAACACTTCCACCAATTACAAGATTGGTCATAATCTTTGTTTTTGTTAAATTCATGCGCAGGCCCACCCTTTGGGAAACAACGTTCAGTTGTCGTAGCATTTCTCTTGCCTTTCCGATGCAATCCGATATCAGCACTATATCATCCGCAAACCTGAGGTGACATAGGTTCTCACCGTTTATATTCAAGCCCATATCACTTCAATTTATTCTCTTGCATATGAATTCGAGCAGGTTAGTAAATAATTTCGGAGAAATTGTGTCCCCTTGTCTAACGCCCCTCTTGATTGGGATTTTATTCGTGTCTTCGTGTAGTCTGATACAAGCTGTAGCTGATTCATATATATTTTTTATGACATTTGTGTATCGATGATCTATGCGGCAATCGGTCAGAGCTCTAAGCATTTCTCTTTGGTCTATTGTATCGAAGGCTTTTTCGTAGTCAACAAATACTAACACTAAGGGTTTATTGTACTCTATAGATTTTTCGATCAATGTTTTGAGTGTTTGGAGATGATCATTTGTGCCGTAACCTGCTCGAAATCCAGCTTGTTCCCTGGGTTGGTATTGTTCTAGTTTGGAACAAAGTCTGTTCGTGATAATCTTGGTGAACAGTTTATATATGTGAGATATTAAGCTTATAGGCCTGTAGTTGCCGAGATTGGTGGTATCACCCTTTTTATGCATCAAAACTATCACCGCATTGTTCCATTTTGAGGGTGTTGTCCCGGACATCAAGCATGCGTTGAAAAGGACCGCGAGGCACCGTAACAACTTTTCTCCTCCGGCTTTGATCTCCTCAGCAGTTATCGAATCTTCGCCAGGACATTTGTTGTTTTTCATTCCCGTTAGAGCTCTTTTCATTTCGTCTGTTGTTATCTCACGAAGATCCTCAGAACCCTGGTTTATCACTCTTGGTAGGCAGCTGTCTTCACCCCTTGCATGTTCTCTATAGAGCTCAGTGTAAAATTCCTCCACTATTCTGATTATATGGGTCTTATTGTTGGTAATGTTTCCGTTCTTATCTCTGAGTTCGTAAATATTCTTTTTACCTGTAGACAACTTCTTTCTGAAAACTTTCAAACTTTTGTTCTTTTCTATAATGTCCACAATAGTTTCCGTATTTTTTTTCCTAACGTCAGATCTTATCGACCTTGAAATATCCCGGTTCAATTGTCTCAGCCTTGCCAAGTTCTCGCCATATCTATCCTCCAAATTCCTTCTGGCTTCCATTAATTTAAGCATTTTCACGCTGAACTTTTCTTGATTTTTGCCATTTTTTTGACAACAGTTTTCGTTTGCTACCTTTATCGAATTTATTATTGCCTCATTAAATTTTTCGATGTCTACATTTTCGTCATCAGTCAAATCGAGTTGCTTTTCGACCTCCCTTATATATAATTCTGGATCTTCAGGAGGGGTCCATTTCCGACTTTTGCGTTTTATTAGCTTCGACCGTTCTTTTTTGATATTTAAGGCCAATTTGGATCGTATCATTCGATCACAACTACAGCCCTAACCGAATTCCATCTGAAAAGAATGCTGTTGCATCGCCCATGGCCTGTTCTAATATGATTCACATCATACCACATTCTCCTGGGAAGGTAAAATCTTACGTGAGGCTCAGAAATGAGATATTTGATCTTTGTTGAAAAATTCGATACGCTTCACTCAATTTGCATAATTTCCTTGTTGCTCTGATTCATATTGATTAAAAGTTTCGACCAAAATGGTGAACGTTTATTATCTCTAATAAAGGAGAGTATGGGGAAATAATTGAATTTGTTTCAAAAATTTGTCCCTGTGCGAATATAAGGAGAAACAATATTTGAGAGGACTGCAAACTAAGGAGTAAGCGAAGATCTAAGAGTACCAATGAAAACCCTCATAGAAAAAGTTAGTTGGGCATTAATTTATTTTACATGAACACCGTTGAACCTGATACGGCAACAATCTTCAGTAGCATATTTTCTGATAGTCTTACCATTTTCCACATTTTAAATGATTACATATGAAGTTTATGAACTAAACTCGGAATTAAACCATCTTTCCATACTGTATCGTATGATGCAGATAAATCAACAAATGCTGTCGTTGTTTTCGAGTGTTTATTGAACCCTGAAATGTTTAATGTCGTGAGACTAAGCAACAATTCCTATTTTTCCTGAAACCCATCTGATAATTCAGTAGAGATTCGTCTACAGTTGATTCAATTCTGAATATAATCAGTATGTGTGAAATTTTGAAACGATTATTCAACAAACTAATGGAGCGAAACTACTTCGATCTAAAGAATTTTTCTTCAAGTTTAAAAATTGGTTCTACTTTAGCCTTGCGAACTTCGGTAGTGTTGGGTAGTACACGTTTTAAAATTGAGTTTGTTAGAAGAGCCTCACTTTTGTACCTAAGCGGTACAGTGTACCACTTCCAATGAGGCGAGGCATTCCGAGCGTTCATGACGCTATAGACAGGTAAGGCCAAAATTTTTTCACTACATACTGTGTTGCTCGCAACTGGACCGATGCAAAAGAGGAATAACGTCGTTACGTTAGACTTGAAGCGCTCATTGTAGTACAAATTCCCTGTATATTCGGTCAGTAAGAACGGTCAAAGGAGCAACCTCTAAAAATCAACCCTAATTTTGTTATGAGGAATAACCACAAATCCGGTGATTTATGACAATACACAATAGTGAAAAGAAAAAATGGAATTTCCTACTATCAACATAAAAGCAATCAACTATAGGGTCACTGTATTTTTACTTCAGTTGGGGCGTTCGCCAAATAACATCTGATTATCAAATCGTTTATGTTACATGACGGTCGAGATCTCCGACTTCCTGGGTCGGTCTCGCTTCTCACGTCTTTCGGCTTCCCTCGATCACCCCAGCGATGCGTAGTCAAGCGACTACGCAGTGGGACATTTGAAATGAGGTGATACAGTTTTTCAAAGTAAGCCTTTCTTACATTTGTGCGTCTTGTCCGGGACACATGAATCGCCTGTTACAATAGTTACTCAACACTAACTTTCGGGCAATATGAGGTACCTATTTTTAATGTCCTGATTTTTGTATAAAACCAAATTACTCAACATAGCCATTTTTAATTTAGCTAGTTAAATATATTTTTTATGTGTCGGGAAAAAAATTGACATCTCATCTTTGTTGACAAGTCATAAAATACTACTTTGTGAAATGACTTTTTTCCCCGGAGAAAAAGTACTCACTTTCTTCCCAGGGAAGAAAGTGAATTCTTTATGCCCGGATATTCAAAGGTTTCCTCAGCAACTTAGTCTAATTGTCAAAAGTCTGCCAGTTGAAAAATTGAATTTTACTGTGACAATTTTATGGCTTCGACATTTTGTTGTATTGAATAGTTGTTATCCCCGTCACAGAAAAAATTGTGTATTATACACGCGAGCAATGTTAAATTTCAGCTCTCGCTTTTTTGTCTCCCTCCGCTTCTCGTCGGGAGACAACACAACCTCGAGCTGAAATCTAATACTTTTTGACCGAGACAGAGAGTCTTCCAGGCTTATTGGCGGTGGTCTATTAGGAATTATTTCGCTTAACGTTTCGCCCACAACTGCGGTAGGCATCTTCAGAGGATTCTTGGTCTAAGGTTGTAACTCAAAAGTGATGCGGGATTCGATCACGCTAGTGCGGATTTCTCTGTCTGATTGAGTCGACAGCATCGTTCATACTCCTTAATTCTCGTATTGATACTTCGCTTCGTTGTACCAATGTACACTTTGCCGCAGGCACAAGGTATCCTGTAAATACCGGGTTGAGAGGGTGGGTCGACTTTGTCTTTGGTAGTTCTGATCATTTGGACAAGTTTTTGGTTTGGCTTATAGACGGTCCCTATTTTGTGCCTCTTTAGTATTCTCCCAATTCTATCGGTGACCTTGGGGATATATGGTAAGATAGCTCTTCCATTGGGGGTCAGTTGTGTCGAACAAATACCGAATGATCTAGTAGGAACCTTAACACCAACAGACTGGACTTCTATCAATAACATAACCCAGAAATCGATTGTGAGGCGAATGTACAGTGATACTAAACGCATCAAAAATAATTTCTCACGGTTGCAGGAATTATCTGTTTCTTCAGTTCCGAACATGAAAGAAACTGTTGTTATATTGTCCAAGAGGACATTAACACAAGACAAGAAATCTATCCTTGAAAAAGGAAACAATTTCTCCATTCGAACTAAACTAATTCCTGTAGAGAATGTAATAGCCTATGTTGAGGCAGCGATTCGGTCCTTACTTGAGGCTACGGCTGAAGAAGTGAGGACACGGTATTGATGGACACCTCTGACTATGATTCCTAAATGAGGGCGTTGTTAGATCCCTCAAACAGGAAACTTAAAAGAGATCCTACTTCGTCCAGGCTCAGACTAGCAAAGGCTTTTATAAAAGTTTCTTCTCTCGAGGAAGAACTTAAAAAAAAAATTTGTAAGAGTGAAGTAAGGGCTCCGCGTATATACGGACTTCCGAAAATTCACAAGGATAATGTCCCATTGAGACCTATTGTTAGTACCATCGATTCACCAACATACGATTTGGCCAAAGTTTTAACAACTATGTTGAGACCTTATGTGGGAAATACGGACACTTTCGTCAAGGACTCTTCTCAGTTTGTAGAAACACTGCAAAACATTCAGTTGGGTCGAATGACCGACTCGTTAGTTTTGATGTTGTGTCCTTGTTCACACTAGTTCCCATTAGGGAATCGCTCAACTACGTGTCTGAGTTATTCCCGAATGACATAACAAAGCTCTTCGAACTTTGCCTATCATCCAGCTATTTTCAGTGGAAAGGCGAATTCTATGAGCAAATAGACGGCTGCGCCATGGGAAACCCTCTGAATCCTGTAATTGCAAATTTCTTCATGGAAAAATTCGACCAAAGTGCAATTGAAGCGGCAACGAAGAAACCATCCACATGGCTACGTTAAATGGATGATACTTTTGTCATGGACTTGAAGAATTGGATGCTTTCCTATCCCATCTTAACAGCAGGCACCCAAATATTCTTAAGAAAAAAAATAAAACGGTAAACAAAAAAATTCTTTGCCTTTACGGAGGCCACACCGAAAAAGTTTTTGAAACATATATGAAATAGTAATCATCGAAATGAATACCATTTTCAATTCCCAGGCTAAGAGATCTTTTATCATGAGGTTGGAGAAATGATATTAGATTTTGTCACTGAGGTGAGAGATATACCGCTTTCAGCCTTGTTTGGCCTCATCAGTATCGCATACATCTCAGGGACATAATCTTCATAAAAAACTTCGAAATTTAAAGCAATCGAGTGCGATATACTGAGCAGAAATTACAAAGCAGTGACATCCAATTGCGTCAAACTGAAGTTTCATATCTCCAATAACATACGAGAAAAGAACTCTGTACATCCTCTTTCACTCAATGAGATTTTAGCAGTGGCCATGAATCAGGGCCCTCATGCAGGTTTCTCCAAGTGATGGAAACGCCCAAATTCTTTTCGCGACCGTGAAGCCAAGTGTTTTTAAGAAAAAGAATAAAACGGTAAAAAAAAACCAAATATTCAATTCACTATGGAAATTGAAACGGATGTGGTCTTCCTTTTTAGACGTCTTGGTTTCTAGAAAGCCTAATGGGAAGTTAGGACACAGGGTTTATAGAAAACCAACCCACACTGAGAGGTATCTACACAAGTAGTCCAATCATCACCCTCAACAGAAACGAGGAGTTATAAAAACACTCTTAGACAGAGCCCAACGATTGTGGGAGCCGGAATTTCTGGACGATGAACTTGAACATCTACAGCATGAATTCGTCGCTAACTGATATAATGCTAAGAAAATTCACAGGGCAATAAGACCAAATCTTTCCACACGTGATGATAACTCGTCACAACTCACCCCCATGGAAGAGTTATATTACCATCCCCAAGGACACCGATAAAATTGTTAGAATACAAAAGAGGCACAATATAATGGCCAAATGATCAGAACTACCAAAGACAAAGTCGACCCACTCTCTCAACCTGGTATTTACAGGATACCTTGCGACTGCGGCAAAGTCGACAGTGGTACAACGAAGCGAAGTATCAATACGAGAATTAAGGAGCATGAACGATGCTGTCGACTCAATCAGACAGAGAAATCCGCACTAGCGGAACATGCTCTAACAGATGGACACAATATTGTATTCTCAAAGGCAGAGGCTATTTCGAACATCAAAAGTTTCTATCCTAGGATGAACATGGAATCCATTGAGATATATAAACAAAATAACAACACGAACAGAAGGGAAGAAACCCCTTTGGTAAATAGCGCGTGGTTGCTACTGTTGAAAAAGACCAAAATCAAGCCAATAAGAAGTGGCAGCGATAGACCAATCAACATCGCCCGCATAAACCCACCAACTTCTTTCGCCAATGATCAGGGTTTAAGTTGGGCCAACGGATCGAATCCAGCATCACTTTCGGAAATTCAGCGGTCGAGTTAAACTTCAGACCAAGAAACCTCTGAAGATGCCTACCGCAGTTGTGGACGAGACGTAAGGTGAAATAAATCCCAAAAGACCACGGCCAATAAGCCCGGAACTCTTTCTTAATGTCAGTATATTCGGCCGTGAAAGCCTGAAACTATTTACTAATATGAAAAGAGTCTTTTGTGCTCCCGAGCACTGTGCTCCAAGCTCTATTTGAAAGAAGTGCTTAGTGCTAAATAATTGAAGCACTTCATCAAAATGCTTATTGCTTAGTAATCCGCAGGAGTGGTAGGGGAGCACTTTGGGGATTACTAAGCACAAATCCCTTGTGTTATCTTGTCGTAACACGAATATATGCGATCGAGGCCGACGTCTTGAAACCTAGGATCTAATTTTGATGTTTAGTCGAGTGATAAATATCTCACGTTTGTGTGTGACGTTAGTGCGCAGTTGCGAAGATCTAGGAAGTTTATTGAAAATGCTTTCGAATTTTGTGAATTATTCATAATATGCAAAAATTCAAATTTTTTACCCAATTACAACACGAATTTGTGAGAGAGAAAACAGTTCTGCCACTCAATATTTTTCAATGCAAAAATTTCTAAACGAAATTTACGGAAATATATCATTAATTTAGATAAAATTCAACGAATTATAGAAAATAATGTATGAACTCGTACAGAAGGCTCTTTCTAACACTAGTTCATTCAAAAACTGGCCACTTCTTGGCTCATTTTGAATTTTGAAACCGTTTAAGAATATCAATGCCTTCTGTACTTGTACATTGATGTTCAATGTTGTTTTTTGTTTTATACAATCAAAGCTGAAATGCTCGAAATATTCGGAACTCTATAGCCTCGGAACGTCAACATTAAATGATTTCAATTGTTCAAAGTTGTAGACGTATGTTTAATAAATTAGGTCCTGTGTGGCTGGTAAACGATAAGATTATTAGAATGAATGCAGTTGACTAGAATTTGTTTGATAGCTGTTGAATAGAATTTTGTTTTGTTGAACAATTGATGTCGAAATGTATCGTGCACAAGGATAATACGTGACACGTGTGTCTTGTGGGGTTTTATTGTGTGAAACGATGAAATTGTCGTAGACCAATTATATTCGTTTTGACAGTCGATGAGTGATATGGCTATAATAAAGTTCTGATGAGATCTTAAAGTCCAAATGTCTTTTTTATGAAAGAATAAGATCCAAGATCTTATAGTCCAAAAAATATTTTTTATGGAAGCCTAAGATCAGACATCTTATAATCCAAATATTATTTTTTTTATGGAAGCCTAAGGTTCAAGATCTTATAGTCCAAATTTCATTTTACTGTGGAAGTCTAAGATTAGAGATCTTATAGTCCAGATAATATTTTTTCTCTATTTCAGTATCGTAATGAGTTCATTACAGTACTAAAAGTAGTGCTGTAATGAAATTCATTACAGCATTGTTTTCAGTTATATTTTTCGTTTTATGATTGTCAGTACTGACCTCCGATCGAATCAATTTTCGAATCAAATCAATTCAAATTCCGTGATCTGTAAAATTTCGTATGTCACACCAACTGTCAGATACAAAACAAAAGTCACTAATCTGAATTTTCATTTGAATTTCGAGAGGTTTTCACAAAATGGACTGAAATAGAGAAAATACCGTCTAATACTCGTTGCAGAAGGCAATTCTAACTCTCATGCTTTCGAAAACTCGCTCCTTCGTCGCTCGTTTTCGAACTTCGCATTCGTGTTGGAATAGGAGCTCATTCTGCAACTTGTTTTAGAATATACTATTATGGAAGCCTAAGATCAGAGATCTTATAGTCCAAATGTTATTTTTTATGGAAGCCGAAGGTCCAAGATCTTATAGTCCAAATAATATTTTTTTATGGAAGCCTAAGATCAGAGATTTTAAAGTCCAAATGATAATTTTTATGGAAGCCTAAGATCAGACATCTTATAATCCAAATATTATTTTTTTATGAAAGCCTAAGGTTCAAGATCTTATAGTCCAAATTTCATTTTACTGTGGAAGTCTAAGATTAGAGATCTTATAGTCCAGATAATATTTTTTATGGAAGCCTAAGATCAGAGATCTTATAGTCCAAATGTTATTTTTTATGGAAGCCGAAGCTCCGAGATCTTATAGTCCAAATTTCATTTTACTGTGGAAGTCTAAGATTAGAGATCTTATAGTCCAAATAATATTTTTTTATGGAAGCCTAAGATCAGAGATTTTAAAGTCCAAATGATAATTTTTATGGAAGCCTGAGATCAGAGATCTTATAGTCCAAATGATATTTTTCATGGAAGCCTGAGATCAGTGATTTCGATGTCTCTGATTTTCATTTTTGATCGATCTGGATGGTTCACGTAGACATTTTATCTTCTCTTGAAATCTCATCATTTGAGTTCTAATTATCAGAGAGTCCTGAGAAACGTATATTCTTTTCAAAGCGGATATGTACCTACTTATCATGGTATTTTAATAGCCCCCTCCGTTGGAGACAACAGAACAGACACATTACTTGTGGGCAACTAGACTCTAAGGTTAGAGATAATTAATTAAATTCACTTTGCATGTCATCATTCAAGTTCTTGTTCCTATATGTCAGATATTGTAAAGACTTTTGTAGAATAAATTGCACTTCCCTGCTCTTGAGTGATTATTCATGAGTATTTAAATTCACTTTTCATGTCATCATTCGAATAAATTCTTGTTCCTACATGTCAGATATTGTAAGGACTTTTGTAAAATAAATTGCACTCTTCACTTTGAATATCGTTGTTGACTCAAGTGGACAATTTATGTGATTGTATGTCAGGTGATATCTTGGGTCTACGCATAGCCAAAGCAGGATTGCACGTTGAACAATAATCTTACATAATTGGCCCACAATCTGCATCAAGGAAAAAACTTTACAAGCTCCTGATATTAAATCTTTTCTCATACACATTTAGTGAATTTTTTACATCCACCCACCCTACTGCGGCTACTGTGGATGATATATCACAATCAGTTTCTCGTTATTATTGTTGTTATCATTATTACAACAAATTATGTATACAATTGAAACCCCGTTTTGCTTTGCATGTAAAAGGAATTTTTCTGAGTTTGAACTGATGTCTACATCCATGCTCGAACGGCAAGTTGTGTCTATCAGACGTTCTGCTGGCATAGAGAGGTATACCTATTCCGGCAACACGCGTTGCAAATCTCTAAACCGGGACTACGTTTCCGATGATACCTGTCAAAAAGTAACTAGGACGGCTGAATACCTTATTTTCAGTTATGTAGCTGTAAATAAAAAACATCTGCGACAACATAATTCATGCTTTTCAAACCAGAACATAGAACATGTTATTGACTTATCGCCCAGGAAAAGCAGTAGGGTTCACTGTAAAAATGGTGAACCATTAAAGGGTGGAAGAGTCTTGTTCATTTGTCTCCATATTTTGAAAAATGAATTTCAGATCAATTCATACGATTGATTCGAAGTTACGTGAGCTTTTTGAATCCGACAACTTGGTTTTCGTAAAACTCTCCTTGTATTTTATAAAAGCATCAACGTAAATTTATCGTCAATAACAGAATATGCTGCATGATTTAAAGGTTCCTACCTGTAATGTCTTTCTATCCACACTCTCAATAACATCAGGCTCAGAATCTCTCAACTCAATTATCCAATCCAGAATGGCTTCTTCGTGCATCAAGTCACCTGTGTATATTTCTCTAAATCTGTTTCGGTAAAAAACAACAGCTGGCAAACTTGAAAGATCATATTCTTTGTCAACTCCTTCGTCGGAAATTTTGACGAAATCAATGTCCTTATCCTCACACTCATCGTCTATGTTTTCAAGCTCTTGGAGAATTTTTTGTGATTTCTTTTCACCTTCCTTATCTGAAATGAATAACAGAAACTCTTACGATACCATCTGTTATTCTAATCTATTGCTAATCACAGATAATAAAACTTACAGAAATAACAACTACGTGGTCGTTTTCTGAGAGAATCTTATCCAGCATCTTAACGTTCACTTCCTCAATACGATCAGGTATTTCTAAAGTGTTCTCATCGGTCAGCCATGCTAAAACTTCATCTTCATCTTCTACATCTCCAGAATACATCAAAGGTTCCTTATTACGGAAGAACACCAATTTAGGGAATGTTTTGATACCGTGTTTTTTAGCTAACACCAAATCTTCAGTTGTGACGAAGATTATGCCAGTTTCATCCAATTCGTCATCAATGTTCTCCAGTTCTTCTAGAATATCGTCGCATTTTTCCCCTTCTTCACATTTTCCACTGAAGTAAACAACAACGTATTCATGTTCTTGAATGAGGTCTTCCAAAATTTCATCCGTTACTTCTTCGATTGTAGCACTCTGTTTTTGTTCGATTAGCCATTGCAAAACCTCATTTTCATTCATTAGATCTCCTGAAACCATATATTACATAAGAACGTCTGGAATTTGAAATAATTAAGTAATGTTCAAAGAGCTTCCAGGAACTTACTTAACACATATCGAACAGAAATGTTCAGAGTATGTTAAAAAGAAATTTCTAGAAATCATTACAACAAAATTTGCAGAATATGTTCATATCGAGGTTCATATGTAGTCTTAATTAATATTTTATGAATTGAGTAGTGGGCACTGTTTTCGATCCGTCCCTTTTTCGTCCCGAACTAATAAATAAATAAATAAAAAAATAAATAAAATGGACTGAATTGGGATTATATAGGCTTGACTTGATACCTTCGTAGATTGATGGTATTTTATCTTCGTAGTAAACGAGCGCAGGAAGATGATCAATTCCCAGTTCCTTGGCTTCGGCATCATTATCAACTCTTACAATGACAATGCCTTCATTCTCCAATTCATCGTCTATATTCTCTAGTTCGTTTAACACACGGATATCCTGCTTATCATCCTTATCATCTGAAAATTTCACGAAAAGGATTGAAGAGTCAAAAAATTATGAGACGTTACATACAGAAAATCACTGCGAGATACTTCTTTTTCTCAATCAAAAGGTCCATCATTTCATCGGTGACTTCTGGTATTTCACTGTGTTTTTTTTGGTGCAACAACCAACCAAGTAGATCGTCTTCTTTGAGAAGATCCCCTTCGTAGACGTGGGGTATTCCTTTTTCGAAATACACCAAAGTCGGAACAGAATCAATGCCGTATTCCTTGGTTTCTTCATCATTGTCGATTTTGACAAAAGCTATCTTGTTTTGATCACATTCGTCATCGATTTTCTCTAGTTCCGCTAGGACTTTTTCGCTCTTTTTCTGATCTTTATTGTCTAAAATATGAAATAGAATGAAGACAATATAGTTTTTATTACTCAAACAAATTTCCTATATCTTATACTCTCCCACTCACAAAATAACACAGCCACATAATTTTTCTTCTCCAGGATCAAATCCAGCATTTCGTCAGTGACATCTTCAATTTGATCACTCTTAACCTGTTCGTCGAACCATTTCAAAACTTTCTCTTCGTCTTCCAGATTTCCTTCATAGAGGGCAGGTATACCATCTTCGAAATAAACGAGCGAAGGTATTTTATCAATACCATATTCCTTAGCCTCGTCATCGTTATCAATTTTGACAAAAACTATACCGAGCTTGTCACATTCGTCATCGATATTCTCTAGTTCGTTTAGAACTTTTTGAGACTTTCTATCATCGTCGTCATCTATAAAACAATATTGAATCAATTTTGTGAAGATTGAGAAGGGGAGATGAGTCGGAAAATAATGTCATTGATTATTTCCGAAAAATATCGAATTGGATAAAAAATTATCATGAATGGTATTCAGAGAGCTCAGCCAAATTAAGGACATAACATACAGAATAAAACAGCAAGGTTTCTGGTTTCTTTGATTAGCTTGTCCAACATCTCATCTGTAACATCTTCAATCTCATCTTTCTCGAGTTGTTCTACGAGCCATACCAATATATCTTCCTCGGCTTCTAGATCTCCATCATACACGTTGGGAAGTCCTTTTTCGAAGTACACAATTGACGGTAGAGCATCTAAACCATATTCATTTGCAGCAGAAGAATCGTCAATTTTAACGAATTGTATACCATATTTATCGCAATCATCGTCTATATGCTCTAGCTCTTCCAGCGCTTGCATTGATTCTTCGTCTCCATGATCATCTGTAAAATTTAGTTACGGTGATATTGATAACTCTGGAAAATTAATCATAATTTGCAAATCAACTTACAAAATAAAACAGCAAGATGGTCGACACTAGATATAAGTGTTCCTAATGTTTTAGCAGTAACATCTTCAATAACATCGTTCTCATCTCCGGTACTCTTATGTTGAACAAGCCATTCCAATACATCATCTTCTTTGGTGAGCTCACCTGAAAAAAAAATTAAAACCTTTCAAAAACATCAGAATTTAATTAGATGAAATGAGTCAGAGTAAATACTGATGACTAGTAAAAAATATTCCTCTCAATGAAACGAAATGAGTGTCAGGAAATCTACATTAATTGGGGTAAACAACAAATCAAAATCTTACCTTCGTAAATAATTGGTATCTGATGCCTATAATATACCAAGGCTGGCAAGGCTCCCAAATTATATTCTTCTGCTAAGTCTTCATCATTAATTTTCACGAAGCCAATGCCGAGCTGATCTGCTTCATCGTCAATATTCTCCAACTCCTGGAGAACCTTTGCGCATTTCTTGCAAGCGGGTTGATCTGGTTCAGAGTAATTTAATTCAATTAGTTGAAAAATACAGAATTTCTCTTATTTTCCCCTTTCAAAAGTGAAAAGCATTAGAACTTGCTTTTTTTTCAGCATGAAAATAGCTTAGAATACTGGGTATCTTGTTACGTCAAGAAGATGCTGAAGTGTGATGAATTGAGAAAGAGCACTAATCGTTTTTTTATTCTTCCAATTATTCGAAAAAACATTAAAGTTATACCAAAAAATCAACATAGACCTGATTGAAAATATCAAAAAATCTAAAAAAAACCTATAAATCTAGCAAGAACGAAATCAGATTTTTCATTCATAAGCATATGTGAAACACAATAAGCCAAATGAGGGAGTGCGAAAGAAGTTTGTAAAATCGGACTTGTTTCAAATTCTGTTGGTGAGCTCACTTTTGACGATCGCGAGACGGCTGAATCTATTGTTGACTATTTTACGGATGTAGGCCCCAATCTCGCCCAGAGTTTTGAAAAACCGCTAACCCCTACTCCAAGATGATTCAGTGGACTTCAATAGATATATCTTCAGACGACAATTAAGGAGAAAATTTGAAAAATCGTTAAATCATCATTGATAACATCAAAGCTGAGAGCTCGAAAGAAATCTCTGAGTCAATAGCAAAACCGTTGGCATTTCTCGTAAATAAAATATTTGAAACAAGTACATGTCCTCTGGTATTCAAAGTTACAATAGTAGAACCTCTACAGAAAGCCGGAGCTGGAAAAATCCCTTCTGATTACCGATCAGTCTCCCTTTTTACAAATTTCACATATATTTGTGATAATGTGATGGTGAAAGAAATATAGGTACTCTTTCACTGAAAAATACAAGCCTCCTTAGTCAACAACCGTCAATGAAGGGTACAGTTTAGTAAATGTCGATGTAGGAAAAGAAGTGCTAAGTGTGGTGTTCCTCAAAGTACAGTCCAAGGACAAATTTTCTTCATAATCTACTGG
This sequence comes from Hippodamia convergens, assembly GCA_038502775.1. Taxonomy (NCBI): domain Eukaryota; kingdom Metazoa; phylum Arthropoda; class Insecta; order Coleoptera; family Coccinellidae; genus Hippodamia; species Hippodamia convergens. Next base: position 54,229,186 of record CM076609.1, on the reverse strand, counting down.
ACACTTTGTTGATAATACCAACAATGTGATAATCCCCAGAAATATGATTTAATCCAGTTGTTGTCGATTGGTTTGGCCATAAGCTCATGGCAGTGAATGCTGCAAAAACTGCATTACTTTATTTGCCTAGTCACAAGAACAACCTGGCTCCTGGCTCCATTCATTTATTTACGATAGAATCTACATGTACAGAACAAAAAATGTACAATCAGGTTAATGATTCACAAATTCAAATATGTTTCAGAAATTTTAACATTTTGGTACAATGCCAAAGTCACGAATGTGTTATTCGCCTATGTGCAATATATCGCGATTAAAGTCATGGTGCTTATGCCCCTCTCCTACTTCTAGCCTAGTACCACAAAAAGAAATCTATATTTATAGCACGTTTTTCTCGGAACACGTCACTTCGTGACTTTGGCATTGGACCTACAATATTATGCCGTTGTTGATTCACGTCCTGCTAAGTCCCAATATACACACACCGGTTTCTGGTCGGCCGGTTTCGTGCCGGTCATCCAAATAGCACGCTGATTGGTGAATGAGACCTTGCATTCACGCCGGCACCAATCAGCCTTCGATTTGGACCACCAGACTACATATTCGATTCAACAACGATCAGAGTCCAGTACTCTGATCATTTTTCCATACAACATACAATATTTTGAGATATCATGAATAATAATTTTATCTTAGGCTGAAGGACTTAGGTCGATGGCCATTTGATAATGTCAATAAAGTACCTTTATCTATCTACCTAATTTTATCTTGATAATACTAACAATCAAATTCACTCAGTTTTCGCCTCAAGCCATTCTAGTGAATATCATCACACATGGATGTAGGTAGAAAACCAAGCTTTTTATGTAGGTAATTCAAATGTAAGTTCTGAGTCTTTTGATCTTGAATTGACAATTCTGCTAATTATGGATTTTGTGACTCTGATTATTTCCGTGTACTCTTCAGTTGTAAAATCTCAAGTTGCAAAACTGGTGCAAGCAGTGGATAAGTATTATTCACCTTCACCAAAAAAAAAATTTGAAAGGAAAAGTCAATATTTCATATCAAGAATTTCACATGCTTCGCAAATGTACTTAAACAAAGATAGTAGGAAGTAGGACAGCCAATGAGGCACAACTTTTTACCACAGCAGCAGACGAAGAACTGCGATGAAGTTGACAAAACAATACTGTCAACACATCATTTTGAACAATTACACACATTTGATTATCAAAATGCTCGGATATTGGATTATGAAGACATTTATTAAGGCAGCTACAGACGACTGGGCAAGCCTCGGCCAACGTCCGCTCATTCCAACGTTGGTGTATCGAGAGCATGCAAAACATAGGCAGGTACAGATGATTTAGCGAGCCTAGGCCAGCGTTTCAGAGAATGTTGGTTCCATGGAGATAGGTTGGTTCATTCTCCATATATGTCATGTCATGACATTTTCTATCTTGTCAGTATTATCCACTCAAAGGAACGCGAACGTTGAATAAGCGTGAAGAAAAATGAAAAAATATCTCAAAACAGTAAAAACTTCTTGGAGAGGTAGGTATTTTTTCAATGGGACTACGACACCATACTCCCCTCAGTGTTTATATCTAGTAAAAATGGTGAAAAACACAACTTTCCTCTTTCAAATGGAATAATATCTGTTTTTGATTTCATGTTATAGAAATAGTAACAATTATATGATTTCCAAAAGTATACCGGGTGTTAAGAGAAAACGCTTCAGTATTTTCATATGAATATGAGTTGAGCCGTTTTGTAGATATGAGCGATTTACGATTTTCGAAATATTCACTACTGATGCAACTACATAATACGATAAATTACAAAGAATATTCGATTTATTAATGACTTCTAATCTTTCACACAATGTGTTCCATATGACCACTTACCATATCAATGCAAGAAGTGGGTGTATCGTTGTTTATATACTCACAGGGTGGTCATAATTGGTGATACATGAACTACAACAGAAATGGGGATAATGACCAAAGTTGAAATCGCCAAAATTTTAATTATGGCCTAAAACTCGTATGTACGTACTCTTTCGAAAAGACTCATTAATAATAGAACATGAATTAATGTCACATGTAGAGCCACATGAAACATCCACATAAGCGGAATGAAAAACCATTAATTCATTAAATTCCATCCAACTGTGCACATGAAGCTACAAATGATGAAAATCTGGAATAATGTATATTTGAAAAGTTTTTTCTACAACATGAGATCAAATACTATTCGTATTTGTAACAGAGAAGTTTTTTGAGTATGTTGTCGTATATTACCAGTGAAAAAAAACCTCTACTAACTTTTTGACGTTTTTAGACATTCTCGGAATCTCGCTCGAAATCGATGAGGTTTTTTCGAAATCGACAAAATATTAAAATTTTATTTTATTTTTAAAATAAATGAGGATATCACGTAGAAGTATTATGCAATTTTCGGAAAAATTTAGAACCAGCAGAAATCAAGCAATGCCCTTTTTCCCTCGATTTCGACTGTCATCGTGGATTCATTCTGGACGTTCGCCAGTTCGAGTGTCTCGCATCTTCAGTTATATTTCAGGAGATGTTCTCCCTGAATTGAGCTGCCTGATTATGGAAAATCAGGAAAAATAATTAATCAGACAGCTCAATTCAGCGAGAATGTCGCCTGAAATATAACTCCTGAAGATGCGAGACAGTCGAACTGGCGAAACGTCGAGAATAAAGTCACGGATCTGGCATCTCCAGGAATTATATTTCAGGATATTTTCTCCCTGAATTGAGCAAAACAATTAATCAGACAGCTCCATTCAGCGAGAACATCTCCTGAATATAATTCCTGATGATGTCAGACACTCAAACTGGCGGAACGTCGAGACTGAATCCACGACGACGGCCGAAATGCTCGAGAAGAAAGGTAATATTGAACGATGGCTGCAAAAGCCTGGACCAATTCAAAAAACAAACAGTTTGTGTTTACGTGTATACTAAATGTAGCCAACCAACAAACCAACATTATACATCAATGTATAATTGTTATTTCAAATTCAGAAATTATCCTACAACCAATTGAGGATTCAACAGACGATATGACGTACTTCACAAAACACCAAAAATAACGAAATTCCTTAACAAATGATACCTAATACAAGATTGAAACTAAATAATATAAAATCCCAAATATGTCCCGCGAGTTGTGTGTACCTTTGATGTTTGCCATAAATTCGCCGTCTAGGCGAACCCAGGCCAACGCCCGCATTGGCTTTGGTTTGCCATATGTTTTCCATACACACGATGCGCCAACGTTGGAACGAGCGGACGTTGGCCGAGACTTGCCATGTCGTCTGTAGCCGCTCGAACCCTGGCCAACGCCAGCGTTCGCCTTGCCTTGCCATATGTTTTGCATACACACGAAGCTCCAACGTTAGAACGAACGGACTTTGGCCGTGGCTTGCCCAGTCGTCTGTAGCCGCCTTTATAAAAGGTGCATCAGTGAGATGATTCATAAGGTCCACTGTAAACGACAGAACTGATGCACAAAATTTGAGTTCGGTATATTCCAATATTTTAAATTCGTAGAACATGAATACAGGCCGATCAAGAGAAAAAATAACGTGAGTATATGAACCTTGTTTTGCGTGCAACTATAGGTACCTAAATTATAAGGTTAGGTATCGATCTTATCATACATATGTCAAATTGCCACCTATTGTGTTCATTTTCAATTTTATATTTTTAAATGTGATATCCGTTCTTATTAATTGTAAATATTCGACAAAAATTTTTATTTATACGCTGTGTGTTCAAAAGTCTGCATTTAATATCTTTGACCTACAACATCTAACTAGGTTGAGGCTCCACTTAAAGTTTTTCCTAATATTCTGTAATGATCGTTTATGTTCCAGCTTTGAAAAAATCTGGATATATGAACGAAACGTTGCTGTGTTAAAAAGTTGTATTTCATTGGCTATCGTACTTTCCATTATCCTTGTTCATGTCAATATAACACCTAATTTCATCTATAAGTACATGACTAAGTAATTATAATGTTGCATATGGTTGGAAGGGAATACACACCAGTGCTTTTTCTGCACCCAAGAAAAGGAGAAGGAGTACGAATACCATCAGGGAGATAGTGTGTTGGCAAAATGAAAAGACATGACAGTAACTACTCTGTTCGAAGGATAAATCATTTCGATCAAAATATTGATGGATTTTTAAAAATAAAGCAAAATGAAACTGAATGATTAATTTGTTTTCATTATTACGAATACATTATCATCATCATCATCATTTATTTACCATCAAGAATAGATTATATGGCAGGTCAAAATAATTAGTTCATAATATATAGTATAAAATCACATATAAAAGCACAAATCAGTAAAATACGTATACAAAAAAGGGTTAAATATTTTCATAGAAATAAAACTTATTCATCGAAATTAATGTCCCAGAAATTTTTGAACTTGTGAATAGTATTTCGTAATAATGATTCCTTTATCCTCTACAACAACTTATGTCGCGGCAGCATCTGCAGTTTTGAGGGTAGTCTATTATAGAATTTAATTCCGAAATGATTGGTACCTATTTGGGTCCTCTTCAGTCGATGAAACTCAATGCTAAGTTCATTTCTGTGTCTAGTATGATAGTGATGATGGTCATTGTTTTGTCTGTATTTATCTCTGTTGTCGTGGACATGTAGTATACAGGTAAGTAAATATACAGAGGTAACGGTGAGTATACCCAATGATCGGAAGAGCTCTCTGCATGAAGTGGTTCTTGGGAGTCCAAAAATAGCTCTGACAGCTTTTTTTTGTTTCAGGAGGACACTAAACAGTCCGGGACTATGACCCCATAATATTATGCCGTATATAGCGCTCTGGTGGAAGTTTGCATACATGATCAAAGGTTATCTATACTGATATTATAAATGTGTTTGTGTGTTTGTTGGTCCTCTATGGACTTAGGAACAAGAAAACCGATTTTGATGAAACTTTCACTATAATGTAGAGAAGTTATTTTGGAAGGTTTTCATGTAGGGTTCATTCCTCGATCACGAAGAAGTGAGAAAAAATATCGAGTTTTCATGAGAAAAGTGAGTAATCAACGGGGTTCCTTACAGGCTTTTACGGCTGATGCTAGGTGAACTATAAGAGATAGAGATACATGGTCGGAGACAATTTTGTGGTGCTCAAAAAGTTCTATAAAAAAGTCCGCGACGGGATATGTCTAACTGCTGTGGACAACCCTCGATAAACATTTTCTAAATTTTCAGTTCAATTCAAATTAATGTTCAATTTAAAAAGGGCTCCCGACTGGCATGGAATGAGTTCATATGAAAATGAATGTGATTGTTATCTGCGACATTTATTCCTTTCAACAGTATAGTTTTTTAATGGACACTTGAAAGGTTACCGCAAGTTGTAGGAATGCAAATTTGAGCAAGAGATTATTAAATCTATGCGAGATAGCTTTGTCACGTAGTCACGTGCCTGTCTCTCCTTCGATACGAGGTTAGGAATGTGGGGTTGCGGACCTATCAGTACCTTTTTTAAATTGAAATATTGCGCCATCACAGCCGCGGGTTCGAGGTAGTAGAGTATATAGGAAACAGCCACATATCAGTAATGTTAAAAATCGACTACGATTTACCGTTTTTAGAAACTCTGAAAGTTTATATGGCGCTGGAATCATGACTACTGAAATTAAATTTTCAATTCGTCGAGCCTAGAATAAATATCTATAACATCATTTCGTCGTTTAAGACGTAATACCTCGTATCTACACTTTTCACGTGAATTCAGTTATTAGTACTAAAATTTGCAGAAAAAATTTGTTTGACACTATTATCGAGTGAAATTCGAATACTAATTATTTGAAATGATTATCTTGTGATAATATTTGAATCCTGAAAAAAAATGTCAACGTTTTCAAGTTCCAGACGGTTTTTCATCTCTCCTGTAAAATTGGCCGAAATGTACATACAATAGGTATCACGTCTTAACCATCGATTTGTGAGAATACCAAAGTATTGACAAAAAAATATTTCTACTAGCCCGGATCCTGCGTTCCCAAGTCATCATCTCTAACTTCTGAGCCTCTTTTTGTGATTGTTGTTCAGCATTATTTCGCATAGGTATGAATATCTGGCGCATTAAGATATTTCCTGAATGAACTCTGAAATTACTAGATGCCGCTGATGTAAGTATGATCATTTGATTTCCAATCTTGCTTCTTTAAAATCAAATATTATAGAGTATAAAGATAGGAAACAGTCTGAGGAGTGTCTTTTTCACTGATGAATCCAGATATGGACGATTTTCGGATTCTCGAAGTCGTCGCTGTGTCTAAGACGTCCATCCATTCCGAGGGGGTAGTGTTATGGTATGGGCCGGGATATGTTTCAACGGGCGCACAGATCTACACATTTGTCCCGGGAATATGATCGCCTTACACTATGGGGAGCATGTCACTGACAATGTTTTGCCAAGTCTTCACGGTGCTATTGTTGAAACTTTTCAATTTCTAGACGATAAAGCTAGACCGCACCGTGCAGACATAGTTGAGAATGCGCACGAGGAGCTTGGTATTCCACATTTACCAATACTTTCGCACTCACCAGATTTGAATTTCATAGACTATGAATGCCATTTGCCCGAAAGAATATTAGATGATTATCAACCTATCCCAGAATCCTCAAATGATCTGAGAGTACTTCTGCCTCGTTTATATATCCTCCTGAGTCCCGACATCATATTAAAGGTGATATAAAGATTGCATTTGGGAATTTTTGTTCACTAAACACTGAAAACGTCTCACAAATTTTTTGAAAAATTTTACTCAAAGAAAAGTAAAAAAAAAATATGTCCAATGAGATGACCATCATTATAAATAAATGGTAGATGCAAGTTTCTAAAGCCATTATGTACATTTTTCACAATCAAATTTGTTTCGAATTTACACCATGGATTTTTACATTTCGCAGCATTTTTCAATTCACTCGCTACAGTTGGTAAATGGCCCATCATAAACACAAACTTCATAATCAAATAACAACACACTGCAGCATAGCAGCGAACCCAAGGCGTTCATTCATTCATCCAATACATTGGATCGAAAGATTGACTGCCGTAAATTCATTACATTAATAGATGAATAAAAAAATCTCGATGTCCAACATATTGGACATCAGGACTCAGGAGGATATTATATAATATTTAAATAATATAAATTAAAATATATATAAATAATAATATACTATAATATACTATAATCAAATATTATATAAATAATATGATATTAGTTTTGGGGCTCCTCTTCACATACTTATCAAATTTTTCAGATTAGTTCAGAAGCAAGCTATAAGAACAATGTTAAATATGAAGTTCAGGTCATCCTGTTGAGGTACGTTCGAATCTAATATCATCTTAACTATGCCAGGCCTATGTATTCATAGAATTTTACTTTTTGTACGTGGATATTCAAATTATTTAGCAGATTTTGAAAATAATATCTCAACTAGGAGGACCCATGAATTTTTTTTTTCGATACATAAATTTTCGAATACCGAGCAAAGCACTTTATATATGGGAATGAAACTGTATAATCCTCTCCCAACTAATATGAGAAAGGTCAGTTTATATAATGCAATTCGTATTAAATTGTGAACCATAGTCCTTCAACGAATTCCTAGATTTCTGTAGAGACAAAAGTAGAATTGTTTAATATTTCAGTTGGTTTCTGTATTCATGATTGCTGTATGACATGTTTTTATTTCATTGTTGTATGTATTATGATAATGATTCTGGAAATAAATGGATATTATTATTATTATTATTTTTATTATGTGATTAAATTCCTCAAGAAATCTTCAACAACCTCGTGTGTAGCATGCAAAGAAGATGTCAAGCGGTTATTGATGCACAATGAGGCCATACATTGTATTGATAGTCTTAAAATGCTTGGATTCTCTAGGAATAAAATTTCGTTATTTCACCTTGTATACGCTGTAGACCTACATGCTAAAATTAGTTTTATTTCCCTCAACTTGAAATAATGTAAATATGAATTTTCATCTCAAAATCTCATTTAAACAATATTTTTTTGCAATTTAAGTCAATGTCGCCAACTCATGTGGAGCAGTTTATTTCCTGAATAACTTCGGAATGACTAGATTTCACTGACGTGAGTTTAGTCGCTTGATTTCCAATCTTTCTTCTCTATAATCTTTGTCTATAATATTTGTACACAAGTAATGAGATGATCCCAGTTCGAATCTAATGGGGCCTACAGACTTCGTGCATTTTCATCCGTTCGAATCGCCGCGATTCGAATCGAAATTATCAAAAACAGAGGTGGTCGTCGGTGATACCTGTCGGCGCTTGATATTTGGATTCGACGAATTGCGGCGATTCGAACGGATAAGAATGCACGAAGTCTGTGGGTCCCATTAGACCTGATGAGAGCGTGTCAAGTTGGCAGTGGGTGATAAAATGAAGACACCGTGGTATTATTACAGATAAGTAAACAGTACACACTTTCTTTAATTCAGAGGCTGATTCATTTTGATTACTTCATTTTATTGCATTAATTTTAGAATGGGGGATACTTCAGACTGGGTTTACCCGTCTGGAATGAACATTAATAGTATGGATATAGATTCGAGAAATAGTAATAATGGACATGTTAATCCGGATAAGCAAACGTATGAATTGAATAAAATATAGCAATATTTTGATGAAGCTCCGTATTTCGTTATGGTAGAGCCTAATGAAAAACAACTCGATAAATTATTTCCGTTCTAGATAGGGCATTACTTGATGTCAGATCAGTACTTGAAACAGGACATTCTTGATATTGAAGCTATTGGATCTAACAGAGGTGAATTCATCTGTAAAACTTATAATTCAGCAAATAGTTCGGTCAGTCATCAACGCACTCCAGGGATGCGTTGAAAAGCAATAACTTATTTACCAAAATCCTATCAACAGAAAAAGAAATGATAAAATTGTAGATAGGTACCTCATTTTCGAGCAATATTTGTTACAGGCTATCTGAAGCAGTATACCAGTTGTAGAAGTTAAGAGAATGAAATAGAGAGTAACCGAAAAAATAGTGAAACATTTAAATTAGTAGATAGACAAATGGTGATGATATCATTCTTAGAATACAAACTGTCAGATCAAGTCAGGAAAAACATCGTTAACTTTCAGGTTGAACCCTATGATTATCAGGCCGTTCTGTGAAATAATTGACTATCTTTTAGTCAAACGAGTAATCAGTACAGGGCATCGAATAATAAGTGTGAAAGCAATCCTTGGAAAAACAATTTTAAAACTTGCGTTCATTGTTATAGTTCTGAACATCAAGAAACTGTCCAGCTTTCAAGAAACAAGCTAATATTAAAAATGTGATGGCAACAAAAAATATATCATTCAGAGAGAGCAAATTCATTTTCACCATCCCTCATATGCCAAAATTACGACCCAAAATAGGTTTATGAAAATAATAATTTCCCATCTTCACCTGAACCCAATACTAACTTTGTTTTACGATGGCCCTCATTCATCAGGACACCAAAGATGAATTCTCAGTTCAAGAAGAGAAAAGCGGAATCTCCTCTATACAACCCATCTCCTACTGAAAAAACAAACGAAACTGTTTCAACCTCGGTATTGCCTCATCCCTATCACAATGAGTTCTTTCAATGTAAGAAAACTATATTGTTAATCAGTTATTCCGAATAGTTACTGATTTATTATCAAACAAATAGAAAATTAACGAACCAGAAAATATTTCGAAAATTCTAGAAAGTTATACCCGAACGAATAATGAGAAATCTCCCGCCAGATCCTTCGACTATGATAGTGACACTGTACTACTATCCGAATAACAGAAGAAATAACGCGGAAAAAAACTGAAAATTGTGCAGTGGACTATTTAATCCTATATACAGGGACTACAGAACTCAAATACTTAATAAAAAAATATTAATATGACTAAATGATATCAGACATTATGATTCAACCATAATACTGGACCGATATGGGGCCGTAGCTATAATCATATCGAAGAGACTCAAGTAGAAGGAATTAACAATTTCGGATATCCGCAATAATCTCGAAATATGAACTGCCGAAATTCATAACGGTGAATTTATTATTGTCTGCGTATATGGCCTCTCAACATTCATATGAGTACACATGACTTGGATATTGTTTTCGGTCAACTAATCGATGCAACTATATATGTTGGTGAATGTAATTGGCACCACAATTCATGGGGATAATCAAAATACCTCATCTCAAAGGAGAAAATCTCTTGAAGTAATAAAAATGATGACCTAGTAGTAGGTAATTAATGACGGAAGCCCAACACGTATAACCCTAACAATACAAAATCCCTCTCCTATAGTCCTAACTCAACTATCCTCACGAATAGCAGACGAAATAGGTTGGTGAGTAGGGGCTCAGACCATTTTCCAATCCTTATTCACTCAAATATCTTCGCTGAGAAATATGATATAAGGCTAGCATGTAAGTGAAATGACTTGCGAGTAGACTTGGATCGTTTCGAGGGTCCGTCAAGTTGGCCCGGTAGTTGTGGCATTTTTACAAAATTTTTTGTATATTGCTAATGCTAGGTAAGTGCTGGCGAGTGCTGAAAAAAAAACTGGAAAATCTTTGATGGTACTCGTGAAAATGAATATTCAATTTTCCGGGCCAACTTGTATGCAGCCCGGAAAAACCAGCATTTTTCATCGAGAGCTTGAAAAAACTTAATGCTAGCTAAGTGCTGGCGAGTGCTGAAGAAAAAATTTGAAAATCTCACTCAGGAATGGAAAAATTTGTAATTGAATTTTCCGGGCCAACTTTATGCAGCCCGGAAAACACAACATTCTTCAACGGAATTTTGGAAAAAGGTAATGCTAGCCAAGTGCTGGCGAGTGCTGAACAAAAAATTTAAAAATCTCATTCGGAAGTGGAAAAATTTGCAATTGAATTTTCCGGGCCAACTTGATGCTGCCCGAAAAAATTAGACTTTTTCCATGAAATCTTGAAGGAAGTTGATATTAGTGAAGTGCTGTCGAGTGCTAAAAAAAAAATTTCACAAATCTGCCATGGGAACAAAAACTTTTAGGGGTGAATTTTGCGTAGCCATTTTGCGGCACAACCTATGACTGCCCTAAAAAAACGTTTTTTTGTCGGAGGCTAGTTCGATTCTAGCGAGTACTAGTTGGATTCTAGCAAGTAATTACTTGAAAAAATAAAAATTTTCGAGAACAGAAAAATGAATTTCGATAAAATTTTCCGGTTCAACTCATAAGTCTCCCGGAAATAACAGCATTCTGTATTGACAGAGAATATGTATCAAGTGGGTAACTGGGGAAACTGCATGAAAAATGAATAAAATGAAAAAAAAAATTACGATAAAATTTATCATAAAAAATCTGAATGAATCCAATAGAGATGAATTTCGAGGAAAGAAAAACTGAAAGGAAATTTTTTATATTTCATGTTAGAAAATATCGTCTGAAAAAGTGAGAAAATTGAATTTGTAAACCTTGAGAGAGAATATGATGAAACGGACAATGATCCGTGAATCCTAGTTGAAAATAAGTTGTTTTTCGATGATTTCGTTAGATGGGAATGAATCAAGGAGAAAAGTATCATTTTAATAAATTTATTCGTGAAAAAACATATATATTTATGTATACATATATTTATATACAATATTGAAGTTGGATTACAAAATAAAATTTCAATAATAAAAGCATAAAAACCTATTCCTTCAACAGGTTAACATCAATAGCGCGGTTGTCACTCTAGTATCCTCATTTATACGAATTTTGTTTTTCGCCAGTTATTTCAATTATACCTCTCAGAGTGTGTATTTTTCTTGCAGAGAAATGCAATTTGGAATATCTGAGAGTTTGCATTGTTGATCACCTCCTTTTATATCTCTCCATTTCAAACATAATCATTTGTTCTATATTTTATATCCTTAGATTTCCGCTCACTACTTCAACAGAATATCTATTTGGTAGAAAGTGAAGTTTGGACTTTTTTTTCGAAGTCATATTTACAACTAACCGGTAATAAAGCTGATTTGATGACTTCTTCATAGTCACAACCAGGACAAAAAAACATCAGCAGTTTTACACCAAGGTAAAATCGATATTCATGAGTTTGATCAGCAGTTCTGGTAGGGTTGTGTGTGTCACAACCATCTCGTGTGTCGAGATGAGGTTCGAATTGTCTGGCGGCATTTGTCCCTTATGAATTATTTTCATAAGTTTACTCCTCATTTCATGAACTTGAGCACCCATTTCATCTGTGACAAGTTTTTGAACTATAGAAATCATGTAGTGTTCTTCACTCTCATACCAGTTTTCTATTCTCAACTTAAATTCAGGCAAATCATAATAAGCGGTACTCAGAATTTGAAGAAGACAATCTATCGTGCAGGTGATCGTTATGACATTTTTTGAGTCATCGACATTTTGTCAGCACTTGTGCCTGAAGAAGCACTCGAACTTAGAGCAAGGCACATTATTCCTTCCTATACATGTGCCTTCTAATCACGTCATTAACTTTTACAGGCAGCTGAAAGTTGTGAAAATTTCTGTTTTTCATATTGTTGAAATTGCTTTCTATGCTCTTTCTACGCACTGGAACAAACTGTCCCGCAATTATTCAGGATTGGCGTCATCACTGCTATCCAAAGCAGCAATGATTAATTTACAATAATTAGTTATTGGTTTTATGATTTTAGGTAGGTACTGCATATTATCATAATCCCCATCACTTCTTCACCACTGGCCATTTTTGATTTATCGTAGATAGATAACGACCAAGTTTTGAACTTAGATTCATATTCGTCTGATTCCAGTAATTCCAACTGAGTTGAGTTAGTTTCTTCATCAGTGAGAACGCTATTAAAAATAATTTTTTCTTCTGTAGATTCACTATCGTCAGCGATCAGGGATTTAAGATATTGTTTTTCCCTCGGTTTTTTCTGTTCGGATAAAGTGGATTTTCCCGATTTTTCTATTCCGTCAGTTTCACTCAAACAAAAATGGAAAAATACATGTCTTTGAGACCAGCAACTATTTTGTTTCTCACAAAAATTGGAGGTGTGACAGCAAATGTGTGGAAAATTAGAGAAATCGATGCAGGGGAAATATCACTACTTTTGAAACGCCACCCCTGATACCGTAAAGAATCGGTACAAATTGCAGAAAAGTTGCAAGTTTGTAATGCATCAGCGTCTTCAAGCACTATCAGCAGTTGTACCGATAGGGTAGCCACTGGTTCCAGTTAACTAACCAACGTAGTAAACGCTAGATCCACACACACCGGTTTTTGGTCGGTCAATTTCATGCCGGTCTTCCAAATCGAACGCTGATTGGTGAATGCGACCTGGCATTCACGCCAGCATCAATCAGGGTGCGATTTGGACGACCGGCAGAAATTCGGCGGCCACAAACCGGTTTGTGTGAATTTAGCGTAACAATAACTTCATATAAGAAAAAACCGTTGGCGTTCTCAAATTTAAATATCAGTGTGAATTCAGCTTGTAATAGTTATGAATAAATATGAAAGGGGGTTATAATCCATAAGTCACTAGTGCGTTATGGATCATAACATACTAGTGTTTGATTTATCAACAATGACATTAATAAGAAATCTCATAATTGTTATGTGTTGGATAAAACCTTTTTCTGTTGGCTGCTCTATACGTTGCCCTGCAAAATGGCTACGCAAAAGTAACTCCTTATTTTTTTTATTTCCATGGCAGATTTTTCAAATTTTTTTTAGCACTCGACAGCACTTCACTAATATCAACTTCCTTCAAGATTTCATGGAAAAAGTCTGATTTTTTCGGGCAGCATCAAGTTGGCCCGGAAAATTCAATTGCAAATTTTTCCACTCCGAATGAAATTTTTAAATTTTTTGTTCAGCACTCGCCAGCACTTGGCTAGCATTAACTTTTTTCAAAATTCCGTTGAAAAATGCTGGGTTTTCCGGGCTGCATAAAGTTGGCCCGGAAAATTCAATTACAAATTTCTCCACTCCTGAGTGAGATTTTCAAATTTTTTCTTCAGCACTCGCCAGCACTTAGCTAGCATTAGGTTTTTTCAAGCTCTCGATGAAAAATGCTGGTTTTTCCGGGCTGCATACAAGTTGGCCCGGAAAATTAAATTTTCATTTTTACGAGTACCATCGAAGATTTTCCAGTTTTTTCTTGAGCACTCGCCAGCACTTACCTAGCATTAGCAATAAGCAAAAAGTTTTGTAAAAATGCCACAACTACCGGGCCAACTTGACGGACCCTCGTTTCGAGGGTAGTATATCCGACAAAATTGTCAGTATGTCAGTAATCGAGAAATACAAGCGAAGAGTTCGATACACAACAATTTTCCGGTTTCCAATCGACTTAGCTATTATGTAATCATCGGCAGAGGTTTTTTATGAATTGATAACTTTCTGTGACATGTTGAGCACTTTCTGGTTGAACAAAAATCATCCAAAGTTTTCGGAGACGATGATGTCATGAATTTTGTTTCACCCAAAAAGTGCTCAACGCGCCCCTAAAGGATTCATAAAATACCCCATGCGTGACGGCATTTTGTTCAATCGTTACAAGATGATCGTTTTATTGGCGGTTTTTTTTAGGAGGCTTCTTTGATTTGGGTTTCTTCATGTGGCAAGTGCGGGTACTCTTATATTTCAAATTTTATTATCCATTTTCCAACAAGGATATTTTTTTCCGAGGGGATAAATATAGAATCTTCTATGTTTATTCCCATTCTAGAGATAGAAGTATTTGAATTCGGATTTGAAGGTCTTAATTATTCATATTTTATTTTCATGAATTTCGATTATCGAACGTTTATATATATATTCGTTTTTTATTTTGTTATTACTCGTTGATTCGTCTTCATGTATTTTTGTTTCGAAGACAAATGCCGTGTAAAACTTTATCATTTTTACTTTGCCCTCTCCCACCTATAAGGCCAAAGTCTGCAGGCGCCCCCATGCATAAATAAAAAAAAGGATAGAAAGAAAGGAAAAACCAATGTCACCTGCGCCTTATCGTTTTTCAAAAATTTTTGTTTTGCCCCCCTGAGAAAAAATTCATTCTGCGGGTACCCATGCAACGCAAGCATAGACCCAGTAATTTCTTTGCCTGGGGAATTACCGACTATTCCTAGTCACATCTGGAACTAAGAGCGTTGGCAATAATTGCGGTTTCATTCAACTACGATAACTCTTTGTATGTCTTTCTGGTTATTTGTGTGAACTTGTAATCAGTTTCAAAATTTCTTGTTGGTGAAAAAAAATTTTGCTGAAATTTTTCGAGAATTTGATTAGAGATATTGCTTTCATTTTCAAAAGAGTAAAAAATTTCAAAAGTTAAGATAATAATATCCGCCGAATTTGCGTTATCCAAAGCCCACCACGTTGAAGTTGCGCGGTCGGATTTTCGGTTCATTGTTTGTGTGTGTGTGTTTTTGTTGAAAGCATGAAGATTTTGAAAAAAAATCTGTTTAAAAATGCGAGTTCATATGTATTCACGGAAAGTAGACAAAAGCTGTCTCCGAACAGCGAGTGAAAAAGGACGAAATTCAGTTAGGGGTATTATCTTTTGTTTAAATTTTAATTGACAGAGGATCAGTTTGAAATTTAATGCAATGGAAATGATTGGGCGGTGTTTTTCCAAATTTTCTGAAGTAAAAAAAAAATACAAAGTGACAGAAACTTTTTGAATTTTTTTTTAATATTTCTTTTTTGAATATTTGAGCAACATCTACAATAAAATTGTGGAAAAGCTTCAAAAAACTTTCTTTCTCATGTTCAAAAGGTTATGAGCTTTTCAGAGCAACAAATGTGATCCTTTAATTATTTCAGAAACTCTATCGAGTGATACAAAAAAACGGCTGGCTGGATTGATTTGGCTTTTAGTAGGGTTTATGCGAACATATTGAAGTGAAAAAGGCACACTTAAAATTCTTAGTTTTTGTATGATTCAGCGATCAATTTTCCAAAACCGAAACCCCCTTTTCGTTGTATTTTCGAATTCATGTGACAAACAGAAAATTTTTTTTTCGAAAAAGCAATGAACAGTCTTTGAAGGGGAATCATTCAGGTTCTCGAAACTCACCATTAACTTTTTGTGTGATTAGTGATTGCTGAGATATCGAAAGTTGAAGAAAAAAGGATATTTTTTCATTAAACAAGTTTAAATTAACTCTCTGTGTGAATAATATTTTCAGGTGACACAGTCCCTATCTGTTTCCCAAGATTTGGCTACTGCACAATCTGTCAACAAAATTCTCATATGACGCTGTTCGCGTGTGTTCAATTGGGTTCTCAATGCCGAAAGTACGAGATCACCAATTTCAATTTTATTTATATAGGAACATTTAAGTTGGTTTTATTTCCAATTTCTCATGATCGAATTATTCAATTCTCAATAGTAGTCTGCCAAATTCATTAGGATTTATTGGTGTTTTGTTTTAATGCTGAGATTGAGGAGTTATGATGAGGAAAATAATTGTAGATTGTATGAAAATTGTTCTAGAATCAATAAAATGTGGATTTCGGAAAGTGAAACAGTATAGATTGAAAGAAGTGGATTTGAAAAATAGTGAATAGTTGAAATAAAAATAAGTAGTTGGGGAAAATGGATATTTTCTTCATGATTAATATTGGGAATTCAGTTGAAGTAGTACGTTTGTATTTGAAATCAAGAAACAATATTTATGAAAAATAAATATAGTACCTACGCGAAACCAAGAGACGGAATTTAATTGAAGGAATAAATGACATCTTGAATGAGCACGAATCTGAAAGAAATCGTTGGATTGGGAACATGTTTTTGAACAAGACATGAAAAAAAACATTTGTGTTTATTCAACCTTTCCTAAATTCAGAGACGGGCCGAGAAGCCAACTTTTTGGGGGGGGGGGGGAAATTCATCGAAAATTTTCCAACTGGACATTGAATTAACAGGAAACCGTTATACATATAATGGTATAACATTTTCTCCGGTAGAAAAAATGAATTTCAACAGAGTAAGGAGTAATTAACTTTTTTTCCATCTACCGAATATTCAATTAAGTAGAATTCATGGAGTTTGTTTTTTTCATGAAGAGTATCTTGATGTTGCTTGAAACTTTGAGAAACACTACTTGTTTGTTTCTTCAGTTCGGTAGCTTTTCTTTCTTTCATGGCATCTGGAAGCGAGGGCATGGCCCATTTTCAGCAGAGAAAATATTTTTTCTGAAAAATCTATTCTTTTTATTCCGTGAAAGGAGTAAATATTGGAAATCGAAATTTTGAGAAATTAACGTTAATTTTCCAATTACCTAATATTCAATAATGTGAGTTTCTTCATTTTATAGAATCGTTTTTTTTTGTGACGAATACCTTGAAGTATGTTCGAAACTTTGAGACACACTCTTTGTTTCATTCTTTAATTTAGTTCGATTTCATTCATTGGTGTACCTCAAAATTTCAAGAATCATAAAACAAGATATTTTTCACGAAAAAAGCAGATTCCATAAAATATAGAAATATACATGATTGAATGTTGGGCAGATGAAAAATCAAAGTTAATTACTGACCACTTTGATGAGATTCATAATATTGAAACTGTTCATGCCTAACATGGGTCCATTATACGGAATGAAAGGAACAAAATTTTCAAGAAATATATTTCGTTTGATAAAAAATGAGCCTTTCATTTGCTTACAGATTCCATGAAATAAAAAAAGCAACATAACTAGGGAATAAAACAGAAAATGTATGTCAAAGATACTTCTTGAAAAAATCATACATATTCCCAATTTAGTACGGAAACGGTTTTGACCTAAATCAGTCATATTGAAGAAACAATTCTGAACAAAATTTCCTAATTTGATTTGTTGATTTCGATCTCTTTGCAATATTAGTGTTTGGAATTGAGGATGTATTAAGAGTTTTGAACGATTTTTGTTGTGACTTGCTATATTCTTTTGTTTTCTTAGTCTTCTTCATCTGCGGTGCCTTTTCTGGCAGAACCGAAACCTGGTGGTGCATTGTTTATCCGCCTGTAGAACAGGAGACTCAACAAAAATTTCGCGAGTTGAAAGGTAGGAGTCCCTCTCACCATTAGGCGTTGCTGGAGACTGGACCTATTTGAAATCTGAAAATTGGGTTTATGTTATTGTTTGACATTATCTACCGAGCTAAAATATTATTGAAGCATGACCACTTTCAATTATACAGGGAGTGAAAAAAAAATCAAAAATTTTTTTTCTGTTTTTTTGTTTTCGAATTGGATAGAATATGCAATCCTGAATACATTCGTACACGTATAGTTGAATTCGTTAAAATAGTTTCCAAAATATCGAGAAAAAACTGAAGAAAGAAAAGAGATAGAAGTATTCGGTATCATATTTGTTATTCCTATTCTAAATATCTTGAGCACAAATTGTTTTCTCATTTTTTAAGTCGAAGATTGTAGAAATATTTGCTGAATTTTTTAAAATTCTTCACAGGTGTTCCAAATGTTGGGTCAAAAATTGGGATCAAGATTGACTCATAACTTTCTTTTTCAAATTGGAATCCTATTTTTTTATGATTGCGTTGGAGTGTGCGAAGAAAAATTATGATAATGTTCTATCATGTTGATGCTCCTATATTTAATATTTCTTGAGTTATTTAGGAATTCTGATTTTATATCGTACGTAGCGTCAAATTCATTAAATCTGTTCCATATCAACAGTGATAAATGAATTCAGAAAAGAGGTGTGAGTTATTGGAATAATTTATCTTCTATGACCAAGATGTTGATGAAACAGATTCTATGAATTTGACGCTACCTACGACATGAAATTATGAAATCCTGAATACTACCTCAAGAATTATTAATTTTAGGAGCATTAACATGTTGTTTTTTTATACAGTCTTCGACTTCAAAAATGTGAAAACGGTTTCTACTCAAGATATCTAGATTAGGAAAAACAAACATAATACCGAATACTCTTATCTCCCTTTTTTCTTCAGTTTTTTCTCGATATTTTGGAAATTATTATGACAAATACAACGATTTGAATACGAATGTATTCACAATTGAATACTCTATCGAAATGGAAAACAAAAACATAAAAAAAATTTTTGTTTTCTTCCCCTGTATAACTGACAGTTTTTAGGCTGCAAGAATATTCTAACTCGGTAGATAATGTCGAACAATATCATAAACCCCATTTTCAGATTAAAATAGGTCCAGTTCTCCAGAAACGCCTAATAATAAATATAATAAGCCGTCGCACTTGGTACATCTGAAAGTAACAGCTTAAATTTATGATACCAGATAATTTTTTTATGACACAGTCCCTGCGACGTAACTGAAAAATTTACAACTAGGTACCTACTTCTTGAGGCCGCATCTCTCCCAACACTTGATGGTAAATATATTGGGTTAAATACCATTTATTGCCGGCTATACATATATTGCCAAGTACTGATTGCAAACTTCTTTGAAATTTTTTCCAACTGCATCAAAATTTTTCCAACCGATTCGAAATTTTTCCAACTGCTTTGCCAACTTCGTTCAACATTGGGGGGGGATCACATTCGAAAGAATTTTCACATTTGTGTGTTATGAATTCCTCTTCGCACAACATTATTTTGCCACGACATGGTGCCAGAATTCGATAGAAAATATCTTTTGAAAATGTCCCTGATGTTCAAAGCAATTCGCGAAGCATTAACTCCAATTTGTTGCCCGCTTTTTGAGATCTGGAATAATTTCATGTAGTTCTTCGAAATTTTCATGAGACATTCGAAAATACTCGAAGAATTTCGTTCGGTCTTTAAGCAGGTCTGCAAATAGGTGATGAAATTCTCCATAAAATCTCCTTTTCTTACATATATTGTGAACCCAATATTTATGTTTCCGACGTAAATTATGCTGTTCCTCTTCTATTAAAATATTGAAAAGAAATAATTCTTCGTCGGAGCTGTCCATAGTTAACAATTTTCGAATGCTCGAGTTTCCTAAACGCGACTGGCGACGACTGTATGTTGAAAATCCGTCGACAATGGACGCAGTAGGCAATAATGCTCGCCGGCCCGATGCGACCCGGCCCGTCTCCAGTGGACGCGTACCTTTACGGAGCCGAAAATGCTACACGCGACTACCCCTACTGAGCCAAAATCATTTTTACGAAGCCGGATCGGGCTTCCTAAAAATTTGCGTGTATATCTTCTACACAGGCTTCCTAATAGGTCAGTGAGCCCATAGACGAATTTTCGCCTGGGCCGAATATTGCCCATATAATATCGCAATATATATGCGCTTAGTTCACGGGATCCACCTGTAGGTGGTGCTCCAGTAGTTCCGTGTATAAATATATACATTTTGGCGATATAACCCCGATTATAGGAATCCCGCTATGCCTCGCTGTTATTCGAAGCCCGTAAGTTTGGCAATGTCGCATTCTATCGGAATTCGTTAGAACGTTCTCAGGGTAAAATAATTCTCCTGAAAGACTAATGGATGGAGAAATATCGCTAGGAAGGATAGGAAAAATTTCTCATCGGAAGAGTCAACGAATATTGGATTTAATCGTCTTCATTAGATGATACTTTAATTTATTGGTATTTCAAGCTGCGCTTTTCAAGATATCATCTACAGGGTGTTTTTTTCAAATGTTTCATTGGACCTATTCGATGAAGGAATAGTTATACGAATTCAAATATTTTGGAATTCTTCGATCAATTTTTCACTGATTTGATGTATGATTGCTAACTGGATCAATATGAATAACAGAAAAATAATAGATTAGGCCAGGCTTTTGTTTTTCAAATGAAATTATGAATTTTTATCTGAAAATAGAGCTTCGCTTAAACAAAAAACAAATTTTTTTATTGGATGATTTTCGATTTTAGGTTTTCATGAAAGATAAACATCAAGTTTTTGTCATGACCTCGAGATAACAAATTATTATACATTTCGAAAATGTTTATCAATGTTGGCAAACTGCGAACTTGAAAAAGTGAGTACTAAATTGTTTCAAACGAGAACTTCTTTTCTGAAGCCATGAGGAAATTAACTTAAGAAAATAATGTATGTGTGAAAAAATGGGAATTGCTTCGAATTGCAAAGTTTTTTTCAATTGTGGGAAATCAATTTCTTTTTACATTGTATTTTGAATTTTACTTCTCCGAGAAATACAATTATTGGGAATTATCAATTAATTCAACTGGTTATATTAACCGGTGAGGTGGTATTTCACTGCCATAGAGAGTGAGATGGTGTCTCTCAGACACCTGCAATTTTATATGATTTTTCTCTGTCCATAGCTCTTTCTTTTTGGCTTATCACAATAGAATTACTATGTCATGAATGTATTCAACTAACGGATTAGGCATTTGGTGTCACCCATTTAAAAAAAATCTCTTATAAAAGCAAAAAACATTTCATTGAAACAAAATTTTGAAAAATAACGATATAAATATGTGCAATTTACGTTTTAAAAATTCTTCGCATTGTCTTGTTGGAAATGTGCAACATAAGTGACTTCCTTGATGCAAATCTGTTCGGACTTCTTATCACAGCTTGTCTTACCCGTTCAATATTTTCGGGTGTTCTGACTATACGCAGACACCTCTACAAAAATTTGATGCCACATTCTCTCTAACATCATAATCTCTTATCCACCTAAATATGTTTTGGCATTTTGGAATTCGTCCGTGTCTTTTCACATTGAATTCACGACGAAAATTTCTTTGCACTTGCACAACTGAATTATTTAATATGAATTGTTTTACTACATAAATTCGTTGATTCATCGGAAATATCTCCATGGCCAATTGAATTGCAACTATTGACATATAAGAATATGTCACTTCAATTGTCTAAAACAAATTATTATTTCCATAACGCACTATGAAAAATAGATGAAACCAGATGACTTACCTTGTATTTTCAATGAAATTTTATGAATATATTAGTGAAAAATTATTAATTTTAAAAACGAAGAGCAGAAAATGTGCGGAATTGTTACAAACTTCCATTCCGTATCAACTGCCAAAAAATGAATACGAATTTTTAGGAGAATCAAAATTTTTTTAGTTATTGAATGTGTGGATGGAACATTGAATGCAGAAGAAAACAATCTATCGAAACTGAAAAAACTGACGACATGTCAAAATATCACATTTTCATTCCTACTTATTTCATTCTCGCAATACATTGAATTCAAAATTTTTGACTACAAAATCAGCACACTGGCTTTGTACACATTCCCTTGCACTGAAAATATGTTTTCCTGTGAATTTTCGATGGATTCTAGCAACTCACCGTGCATAAATTGAAAGTTGCTGGGAGCCCCGATATTGCCATTTGATCTGCAAAGAATTGATAGCGGATAAAAAATATGAAGGAGTCTACCAGACTCCACTCCATCGGCTCCAGGTTAAATCAATTTTATATCAAATTTTTCATTCCGTTTCGACCATAATGTACTCGTCATCAATTGTTGAAAATATCTTATAATATTGAAACAATAAATAAATTGATAATATGTCAGAAAATGTTCATTCCTGCGAGCATACTGCCCTTCTCTGTTATTCATTTCTCTAAATAAAATGTTCAAAATTTTTATTTTGCAAAACAGCTGGTATATATGGAGAAAGCGCAAGAATTGTGTACATAACATGTTGCAATTTCGATATCAGATATCTCGAGTTACCTGGATAACGATAGTAAAGTTTCTCGGGATCCAGCTGAATTTCATTGTACAGGAGAAACAAAATCATTACCGTAATCGTAAAAAAAACAAATCGACGTAATGGGTTATTATCAAACTCATCCTCGGTCATCTTTTGATGATTTAGAAGATCAGAGAATCTTGTTCATTGATAATTTTTACCCCGTCCAATAAATGATAATTTTTTGTGAAGGATTTTTACTGAAAATTCAAGAACACAAAAACTTCTTGAAACATATTATTTGGTCTGACCAAGCTAAATTTACCCAACAAGGAATAACGAACGAAACGAAGTCAAGGAAGTTCTAACTGTATTTCAATTTCCACTAACTGTATTCTGCCTTGTCACAGATGACCAACTCAGATATTTCATTTGAAAACCTAGTTCGAAAATTTCTTGCGTGAATTGCACCTCGCATTCAATAATTGGTATAGGGAAAATTTGCTAACACCAGAGAAAATTCGTAAAGAATATTTGAGGAATGTTGCTGGTGAAATAGGGGTCGATTTCTTCGACCGCTTCGATCTCCAGATCTTCCCCACTAGATTACTATTTATGGGGTATAATTAAGAAAGAAATTTACGCGAACGAAATATAGAACAGTTGCGAATCAAAGTATGTTAAGTTTTTCATAGTTCAGATCCTAATGAAATTATTTAGACAACGGAGTCTGGTCGTGATCGATATGTCTCGAACTGAATGGACGACATTTCGAACGTGAATTCT
Organism: Hippodamia convergens; assembly: GCA_038502775.1. Lineage (NCBI taxonomy): Eukaryota > Metazoa > Arthropoda > Insecta > Coleoptera > Coccinellidae > Hippodamia > Hippodamia convergens. The sequence goes on along the minus strand of CM076609.1, from coordinate 54,205,689 downwards.
GAATTGGACCTTGTTTGTATTTTTGAGAAGAGTTGAATTCGAAATGTTACCAACAAATATGTTCCTCTTGAATATTTCAGAAGATATACATTTTATGTTAGTGGTGTTATTCCCGCTTATTGTATACAAAATACAAACAGGGTTTACTTACTCATCAATATTATTCAGAATTCAATATGATAAGCGAAATATCCAGTCACAAAACTATTAACGAAATTTAGATTCAACATAAAATTTTTGAAAAGAGGATTCCAAGAAAATTCACGGCATTATTTAAAGACCCTTGGTGGAGGAAAGGCGTTTCATTACTTTGACCCCCCTTTTTCCTAAGCCCACCCTACTCACTGTCTATTTATAGGTTATAAGCAGGAGGAGAGTTAACTCGAATGTTATAGAGAACAGTTGCGACTAAAAATGTTTTTGTCCACGACTACCCTATAATCCGTACATTACGAATGAGCTTTCAGAAACAATATGATATTCATTTTACAACTCGTGTATAATAAATGTTGAATAATGAGTCATTATTCAACAGGTTTGAAATCATTTTCAAACGGTTTGAAAAAAGTTGGTATAAATTATTCCATCCAACAAATCTCGCCCTGGATTCGAACCGGGGACCACCGCGTGGAAGGCGAGGAGTTTCACACCCCACACCGACCTGGCGATGCGGAAAAATAGCGAATAGATCCATATGATGTGTTTTCTATGATGTTTCATATTCGATCTAGTTTGACAGATTGAAAAATATTTGAAACGTCAGTGTTGAAAAAATTGCATCTCATAAATTGTAATTATTCTTGAATTTATCATGGAAAATCGAAAGTGATGAAGAAATGTTCTGTACTTCACTGGACTGGAGAGCAGCGAACAAAATCCAATCATTTTCTGAGGCAGTTCTCGAAATTATCAGTTAACTATAAACCATCAACATTATGGTTAAATTATTCCATGAAGGTAAAAAACCAGCTATATTGAAGAAGTTGTTTGATTTATATTCATGAAATATTTTTCTTTGTCATTAGGTTACAATGATGATGAGAGTTATGGGTGCATGCAGAACAAATGAATTGTATAACATGAAAATACAGGACATAAAAGACGTTGGATCAGTTTTCTTGGTAAACGTGCCCAATAACAAAACAAAAATCAGTAGAAAAGTCACTATTAATGAGGATTTTTACTCGATTTGCAAAAATACAGACCTATGTCCAGCATCAGACACAGCTCAGAAAATATCCACCTCTACAAAAAACGCAACAACTGAAGTCCAAATTGAAAATTTAAATCAAATAGGAACGACCGACCAAAAACATTGATTTATCTATAAATTCAATGCCTTCGTAAATTTTCAATAATTGTTCTGTTACTATTCATATAAATGAAGAAATGCAAAATTATCCAATTCATTTTTATCAGAGTGAAAGAAATGAATGGAATCGATGTCAAGTGAAATTTTGACGTTTATCGTGAGCTTGGAATTTTCAGTGAACACAGAAAATTGTGTCAACGCTATTGATAACTATTGTCATTGTTGAAATTGCAGATGAATTCGAATTTCACCGAGGAAGTCGTGGACAAAGTATAGTATTCTATTTGCACATAGTTCAGTCATAAATAACCAAGTAATGAAAAAAAAATCAGAACATCAAAACTTGCTATTCATTTCAGATTAAGAATTGCGAGTCGTTTTGGAAGAATCTGTTTATCCGAGCCCATCGACGGATAACATGAAGATGATCACACCGATGTCTTTCAAGATTTACCTGATATTTAAATATTTTATGTTATTTTGTTTACGGGAGGCAGGTTTTTTCGGCTGAGGTTTTTTCCCCTGGCTGTATAGTATTGTATGATACTAGTGTTGATAGTATCGTAGGATTCTATAATATCATACAAAGAATGTTATGATACCCCGTTCGTTTTTTACCTCAGCTTAGTTATTTTTTGTTTCAACATTCATTGTATTATTTTAGCTCTCTTTTTCATGAGAATATATATATATATATATAATATATATATATATATATATATATATATATATATATATATATATATATATATACGTATTACGCGACCTTACGCAGCCGAAAATGCTACACGCGACTACCCCTACTGAGCCAAAATCATTTTTACGAAGCCCGGATCGGGCTTCCTAAAAATTTGCGTGTATATCTTCTACACAGGCTTCCTAATGGGTCAGTGAGTCTATATACGAATTTTCGCCTGGGCCGAATATCGCCCATATATCGCAATATATACGCGCTTAGTTCACGGGATCCACCTGTAGGTGGTGCTCCACTAGTTCCGTATATAAATATATACATCCTGGCGATATAACCCTGATTATAGGAATCCCGCCATGCCTCGCTTCTATTCGAAGCCCGTAAGTCTGGCAATGTCGCATTCTATACGGAATTCGTTCTTAGGGAAGTTGTTCGAATGTGAAATTTCTTATAATAGGCCAGGCAATGGTTCCAGAAGTGAAATTATGAATATTCATCTGAAAATAGAGCTTCGCTAAAACAAAAAACAACTTTGTTTTATTGGATGATTCTCGATTTTAGGTTTTTGTGAAAGATAAACATCAAGTTTTTGTCATGATCTCTAGATAACAAATCATTAGGTATACAGTTCAAAAATGTTTGTCAATGTTGGCAAACTGCGAACTTGAAAAAGTGAGCACTAAATTGTTTCAAACGAGAACTTCTTTTTTAATGCCATGGGGAAATTAACGTAAGAAAATGATGTTTGTGTGAAAAAAGGGAATTGCTTCGAATTGCAAAGTTTTTTCAATTATGGGAAATCAATTTCTTTGGACATCGTATTTGAATTTATTGGCAATTATCAATTAATTCAACTGGTTGAATTAACCGGTGAGGTGGTATTTCACTGCCATAGAGAGTGAGGTGGTGTCTCTCAGACACCTGCGATTTGATTTGATTTTTCTCTGTCCATAGTTCTTTCGTTTTGGCTTCTCACAATAGAATTACTATGTTATGAATACATTCAACTAACGGGTTAGGCATTTGGTGTCACCTATTTAAAAAAAAATTGTTATAAAAGCAAAAAACATTTTATTGAAACAAAATTTTGAAAAATAACGATGTTACTATGTGCAATTTACGTTTTAAAAATTCTTCGCACTGTCTTGTTGGAAATGTGCAACACAAGTGACTGCCTTGATGCAAATCTATTCGGACTTCTTATCACAGCTTGTCTCACCCGTTCAATATTTTCGGGTGTTCTGACTTTACGCATACCTCCACAAAAATTTGATGAAACATTCCCTCTAACATCATAATCTCTTACCCACCTAAATATGTTGAAACATTATTTTGGGCTGTTTCCATTATCTATGTTTTGGCATGTTGGAATTCTTCCGTGTCTTTCCATATTAAATTCCTGACGAAAATTTTTTTGCACTTGCACAACTGAATTATTTAATATGAATTGTTTTACTACACAAATTCGCTGATTCATCGAAATTTCTCCATGGCCAATCGTATTTTCAATGAAATTTTATGAATATTAGTGACAAATTATTCATTTTAAAAACGAAGGCAGAAAATGCGCGAAATTGTTACAAGCTACCATTTCCTGCCAAAAAATGAATATGAATCAAAATTTTTCTAGTTACTGAATGTGTGGATGAAACATTGAACTGCAGAAGAAAACAATTTATCTAAACTGAAAAAAACTGACAACATGTCAAAATATCACATTTTCATTCCTACTAATTTCATTCTCGCAACACATTGAATTCAGAATTTTCGACTACAAATTCAGCACACTGAAAATATCTCAGAAAATGTTCATTCCTGTGAGCATACTGCCCTTCTTTGTTGTTCATTTCTCTAAATAAAATGTTCAGAATTATTATTTTGCAAAACAGCTGTTATATATGAAGAAAGCGCAAGAATTGTTTACATAACATGTTGCGATTTCGATATCAGATATCCCGAGTTACCTGGGATAACGATAGTGAAGTTTCTCAGGATCCAGCGGAATTTCATGGTCCTGCCGTACAGGAGAAACAAAATCATTACCGTAATTGAAAAAAAAACAAATCGACGTAATGAGTTATTATCAAACTCATCCTCGGTCATCTTTTGATGATTTAGAAGATCAGAGAATCTTATTCATTGATAATTTCTACCCCGTCCAATTAATGGTAATTTTTTGTGAAGAATTTTTACTGAGAATTCAAGAACACAAAAACTTATTGAAACATGTTATTCGGTCTGACCAAGCTAAATTTACCCGACAAGGAATAACGAATGAAACAAAGTCAAGGAAGTTCAAACTGCATTTCAATTATCTGTATTCTGCCTTGTCACAGATGACCAACTCAGATATTTCATTTGAAAACCTAGTCGAAAATTTCTTGCGTGAATTGCGCCTCGCATTCAATGATTGGTATAGGGAAAACAAGAGAGAATATTCGTCAAGAATATTTGAGGAATGTTGCTGGTGAAATATGGGTCGATTTCTTCGACCGCTTCGATCTCCAGATCTTCCCCACTAGATTACTATTTATGGGGTATAATTAAGAAAGAAGTTTACGCGAACGAAATATAGAACAGTTGCGAATCAGAGTATGTAAAGTTTTTCATAGTTCAGATCCTAACGAAATTCTTTGACAACGCAGTCTGGTCGAGATCGATATGTCTGGAACCGAATGGACGACATTTCGAACGTGAATTCTGAATTGGACCTTGTTTGTATTTTTGAGAAGAGTTGGATTCGAAATGTCACTAAGAAATATGTTCCATCGAAAATTTTCCAACTGGACATTGAATTAACAGGAAACCGTTATACATATTATGGTATTATATTTGTTTCGGTAAAAAAAATTCAAAATGATGAATTTCAACAGAGTGAGGAGTAATTTACTTTTTTTCCATCTACCGAACATTCAATTGAGTAGATTTTAAAGGGTTTGTTTTTCCATGATGAGTATCTTGATGTTGCTCGAAACTTTTAGAAACACTACTTGTTTGTTTCTCCAGTTTTGTAGCTTTTCTTTATTTCATGAAATCTGTAAGCGAAGGCATGGCTCATTTTCATCAGAGAAAATATTTTTTCTGAAAAATCTATTATTTTTATTCCGTGAAAAGAGTAAATATTGGGAATCAAAGTTATGAGAAATTGAAGTTAATTTTCCAATTTTCAATAATCGTTTTTTTCGTGAGGAATACCTTGAATTATATTTGAAACTTTGAGGCACACTTTTTGTTTTATTCTGTAATTTTTTTCAGTTTGATTCTTTGGTGTATCTCAAAAATTCAAGCATCATAAAACAAGATATTTTTCACGAAAAAAGCAGATTCCATAAAATGAAGAAATATACATGATTGAATGTTGGGTAGATGAAAAATCAAAGTTGATTACTGACCACTTGTATGAGATTCATAATATTGAAATTGCTCATCCCTGGTCCATTTCACAGAATAATAGGAACAAAATTTCCAGAAAATATATGTCGTTTGATGAAAATGAGCCTTAATTTTGCTTACAGATTCCATGAAATAAAGAAAAGCAATATAACTAGGAAATAAAACAGAAAATGTATGTCAAAGTGTGTGTCATAAATCAAGATACTTCTTAAAAAAACCAGTTTCCAAATTAGTAGGGAAACGGTTTTGACCTATATCAGTCATATTGAAGAAACAATTTTGAACAAAATTTCCTAATGTATTTAGTGTTTTGAACGATTTATGTTATGACTTCTCTCACACTTGTTGTCCGTGCGTTTTCCCACAGCTTTGAAATTTTGCCAACTGCTTTGAAATTTTTTCCAACTGCTTCGAAATTTTTCCAACTGCTTTGAAATTTTTCCAACTCCTTTGAAAATCTTCCGACTGTTTTAAAAATTTGCCAACTACGTTCAACATTGGGGGAAGGATCATCCATCCCATCCCCCCCCTTGGGCTCGTCCCTGTCTGCACACCTACAATATCTTTTAATGCAATATATTCAATTATGACTTCACGTTGTCATCAATTTTGAGACTCACAGTATCCACTGTATCATACCTTGTAATTTCAAGCATTTACACAAAAAATCTTTTTTATTCCTCACTTTTCAAATTAAAATTATCCGTGATCAAACAGAGCTTCATTCCGATTTGAAGAGTGGAAAGTGTTACTTTCAGTCCAACGGGATCTCGAAATTTCAATTGTAAATTTCGATTCCTTCCCAAAAATAATACAACGAACGGAATTGGTGGGATACCTGTATTTGAAAACAAGAATAAATGCGAAATTTTCGAACAAATATCTCTCCTATATTCTAGTGTCGTTCGAGTATCTACTTTTTTTATCCACGAAATATAATGAGTTTTGAATAGTAGGTCTCATCAAGTATTCGCATGAAACTTATGACGTACGCAGCAGACGTAAAAGCTTTTTTCAAGTATTTGACTGGAAATGACATTGAATTAAAATTGAAGAATAAAGAAAATTTTGAATTCTTTTTGATACATGAAGATTTGAAACAATTTTTCACAGAAAATAATCGTAGTGTTTTCCTTATCTTTCATTCTCCGAAAAACAGCTCTCGTGGTATCCGAGGATATCAAATCGATGTGGAAATGGTATCACCCTCATTGTACAACTAATGACTCAACGCGTGGCTTCGGGTGGCCGCACTTTGTGTCGTATGTATATATCTGGATATGAAACAAATCGAAAATAATGCAGCGGAATAATTCAGACGCAATATTCAACTGGAATATTTTGGCAACACTGCTCGGGCTTGCCATAGACCGTGAATCATCTATTTTTTACACAAATAGGCTTGGTATGGCATTACCATATGACAGGCTTCTAATGGGTTGCGATACGTACTCCCAAATGTATAAATTATACACACCCCCCTTGTATCACCGCACACCGTGGCTTCACTTCACCTGTGTCTTATGGCGGGCTTGGTAAAGATAGATAGATATATATATATATATATATATATATATATATATATAATATATATATATATATATATATATATATATATATATATATATATATATATTGTTGCGGTAAAGAATAGCTCAGTTTGTTTGGTTTCGCTGGGGGTGGACTGTAAGACCCTTTTATGAGTTTTTGAACCAATCTTAGCCGTCAAGAGGACGATCACACCGTATAGATGTCACTTACTCGGACCTTCCAGAAGCTGGACCTGGGGGCTGCCTCCTGTCTTCACGAATAGGCCTATTCGGTGTTCCTCTCTTTCTCCGTACTCCTTCTGGGAGAACTTCCTCCAATCGCACATTCACGCAGCGAGCGGACTTTCTGTTAACCTTACACTAAATAATAGTCACTGTCTAGATTTGATACTAATAATTAACTAACGTCTTTGCGGAATAGTTATTCGACATTAACTTGTTTTCTAAGCGACGCTTGATTTATTTCAGCGAGGTGATTTTATAAGCGAACACACTCTCTGACATCCAAAATTCAACAACTCAAGTCTTGATGCCCGTTTTATCTTCACATATTTCGCACATGTGTCCAATGACGTCGGTCGCTTCGAAACGTGAGCTATCTTACTTTAACATACTCCCAGGCCAAAAGGGACTAAGGGACCCTTTTGATTGAATTGAATGAGAAAGTAAATGATGCAAATTATAACTGGTGATTTCTTGCAAACACACCCAAAATTGATCGCGAAATTACAATGTAGCGAACTTAATCACACGATAAAAAAAAATTAAACAATAGGAAGGGGGGCCAACTTTACTAAAGGACGCTTCAGTGTACCATTGGCAGTTTTCACAGTGGCAATTCGAGCCACCTTATCCTTACCAGGATGTAAAGCAGTTATTCGCGCCAATGCCCATTTATTAGGACTTGTGTTTTCATCCTTTATAAGGACGAGCGTACCTATGGTAGGAGGTGAGGTTGAATCTAACCATTTTTGCTTCTGTTGAAGAGTATGTAAGTACTCTAACCGAAAGCGGCGCCAAAAATCTTGATGGATTCTTTGAATCAGTTGCCATCTCGAAAGTCGGTTAATAGAAACCGTAGATAACTCCGGTACAGGCAATGCAGTTAGCGGTTCCGTTGTGAGAAAGTGCCCTGGCGTGAGGGCATTGATATCTTCGATATCTGACGTAATGGCCGTTAAGGGACGTGAATTTAGTATAGATTCGACCAAGGTTAGGGTGGTATAAAACTCCTCATAAGTCAGTATTCGATCACCAATAACTTTGGATAAATGATTTTCTACTGATTTTATCCCGGCTTCAGCTGAACCATTGAAGTGTGGACCTGAAGGAGGCGAAAACAGAAATTCAATGGTTTCCTTCTGCGCAGCATCCTTCAACAAGTTTAGCTCACGATGAGATCCTACAAAGTTGGTGGCATTGTCACAATGCAAACTAGCGATTCGACCACTCCGAGCTATGAATCTTTGAAGAGCCGACAGGAAAGTCTCGGTGGATAAATCAGAGGCCAATTCCAAATGGACCGCTTTCGTGGCCAAACATACGAAAAGGCACAAATAAGCCTTTGTGGTTTTGACTCCACGATGTCTAGTCATCGTTACACAATATGGCCCTCCGAAGTCTACCGCAGAATGTAAAAAAGGCTTTACTTGATTAACCCGAGGCCATGGTAAAGATGCCATAGGAGGTTGAAACGTCTTAGGATGCATCTTCCAACAACGAACGCATTTCGATAATATAGATTTAATGGCTCGTCTAGGCGACAATATCCAAAAAGTTTGCAACAAAAGGTATTGGGTAGTTTTGAATCCCGCGTGAAAATATTTATTATGGTAATATTCCACAATTAATTGAGTGAGACGTGAGGAGCGCGGCAAAATCATTGGATACTTGGAGTTGGGGGACAAGTTAGATTGATTGAGGCGACCTCCAACTCGAAAGATCCCATCCTCATCAAGAAACGCACCTAGCTTTCTGAACGGTCGCGAAAAAGTAGAATTTTCAAATTCCTTTGAAAAATTAACCTGCTGTGTATATATTGTCCAACACTTTCAAGCTCTCGTGCAATTCCTGTAGCGCAAGCGAACCATTTCGCTTCATTTTTGTGTTTTTTACAGTTATAGATAAATCTCAATATGTAAGACAAAACACGTTGAATTGAAATAAATGTTGATTTTTCATGGAGCAACTTGTCTAAAATGTTGTGTGATTGAACCGTTGTTAAGTGAACCAATTTTTCGCTCCTCCTCCAGTGGTAAGTGACATCTGTCGCAAAAGATTTTAAAGGTAACGAGGAACTGAGAAGAAATGAAGGACCCTGCCACCACAAACTATTATGAATTATATTAGATGGCAATGAACCCCTTGAGGCTATGTCAGTAGGATTGTTTGAACCATCTACATGAAACCAGTGATCTATGGATATTTTTCTTGAATGAACGAAACTCTGTTCGCGACGAAAGTTTTCCATCGGTGAGGCGATGCTTTTATCCAATATAAAACTATTTGAGAATCTGTCCATAAACAAACTCTATTTATTTTGATTTTGTTTTCGATGCAGAGTGCACTAATTTCGTGAGCAAAACAGCAGCGCATAATTCCAAACGAGGAATTGTTACTCGCTTGAGCGGCGCAACTTTAGATTTAGCACATGAAAAATTATTGGAAATATCCGCATCAGTATGTAAGGTGCGAAAATAAATAACACAGGCGAAACCCTTCTCGCTCGCGTCACAGAAACCATGTAGTTCGATGGTATCAGTATGGAATGGAATGACAAGTCTTGGTATCCTTAGTTCGGTTAAATGAACAAATTCGTCACGGTATTGTCGCCATAATCTAACGATCTCGTCGTCAGGGTTTCATTCCAACCAGTGCCTGACATCCATAAGCGTTGAATTAAGTATTTATTAAGAAAGGTTATCGCGGACAAGAAACCTAATGGATCGTACACCTGAGCCAACTCCGACAACAGCACACGTTTACTACAACCTACATTTTCCATGGCTTCAATTCTAAATGAAAAATAATCATGTTCTGAATTCCATCTCAAACCTAACACTTTCAGCGGAGATTCCTCATTTGTACTCGTATTAGAAAATGAAATCGGACTTTGTGATAAATGACATTCAGGCAAACCTGATAATATTGCCGGTTCATTACTTGCAAACTTGCGTAATTCAAAACCACCAAGTTTCAACAATGAAATTAATTCATCCCTGAGCTTCATGGCTTCAGCCAAGGATTGACAACCGATCACGAGATCATCGACATAAGAACATTCACGAATAGCTTCCGAAGCAAGCGGAAAGCGCCTGCCTTCATCTTCTGCAAGTTTTAATAAAACCCGTAGAGCCAAGAATGGTGCTGGACTTGTCCCAAAAGTGAGTGTTAAAAGACGATAATCTTTGAGTTTCTCTTGCGGTGAAAATCGCCAGAGAATTCGTTGATAGTCAGTTTGAGATCGATCAACCAATATCCTGCGATACATCATTTTAATATCAGCGCATAAGACATAAGGTTTAAGGCGAAAATTTATTAAAAGTCGCGAAATATCTTTCTGCAATTTGGATCCTATCATCAAACATTCATTAAGCGATTTGTTTCCTGCATATTTAGCGGATGCGTTAAAAACAACTCTCAATTTTGTACTAGTGCTATCAGATTTAATAACACAATGATGTGGTAAGTAGTAGGCCTCTGAAGAGGATATTTCATCATTGCGAACCAATTCCATGTGTCCGAGATCTAAATATTCTTTCATAACTTCAGAATACTGAAGGTTCAATTTGGAATCTTTCTGTAGACGTTTTTCTAGTGAATAAAATCTAGAAATCGCATGATCTCGCATTCCGGGAAATGAAGGTTTCCCAATATTATCTCGAAAAGGAAGAGATACAATGTAGCGACCATTTTCATCCCTTCGACAATTTTCCAAAAAATGCCGTTCGCATTTCTCATCCTCCGGACTACGCGTGATAAGCGCGGGGACATTTTCTATCTCCCAAAATTTTTTCACGATATTATCTAACGAAATATCGGACGATTCGCAAAACAGCGACATATTATGATGAGTAGGAAGTTTAATATCTATTTTTCCCATAATAATATACCCAAATGTGGTATTAACAGCGACGGGTTCATTGGATGAACCTGCAATCGAACCACCAATTAGTGCTTTCGAAAAAATGTCTGCACCCAACAAAACATCGATTTTCGCAGGAATTGAATTTGGGATCACAAATTTGTTTCAAAATAACCGCGTCTGTGATTAAAAGTGGTGCATTTTTATTGGCAGGTTTGAGTGTAAGCGAAACAATTCCTCGATTAATTCTAGATTTCATAGAATCAACTCCTTGTATATCCATCACATATTCAGATTTTTCAAGACCTAGTTTGCGAACAGCCTTTGCAGTAATGAACGATGTCATACTTCCACAATCTAGAAGGCATCTCAACGAAGAAAATTACCTTGTTGGTCACCGATATCTATTAAAGCCGTTGCCAGTAAAACATCACTCGGTTTCGAGTCGATGCCCGACCCAACAAAACTTGAATTACTTTGGTTTTCAGTAGATGACTTATTTAATGAAAGAGTGCCTCCTGATTTTGCGAAGAATTTCCTTCATCATGATGGAGTAAAGTATGATGATATTTTGAGTTACATTTTTTGCAGCTATAAGTGGAACGACATGAATTCAAAGTATGAGCGCTACTAAGACAATTAAAACATAAGTGAGAAGATTTACAAAAGTTATATCGATCAGCAGGCGTTTTATTTTTGAAGGCAGAACAGGTATAAAGCGAATGATTTTGTTTACAGAGAATACAATTAGTAGCAGGCGATTTATTCACATGAAATGCATTAGAGCGAGTAACTTTCATTTGCGATTGCACTGGAAGCGGTTTTTTAGTTCGAGTTACCTGCGGAGAAGCCAAGGTATCTAAGACAGTGCATTGCCTATTCAGAAATTCAATTAATTTCGTGTATTGAGGAACTTCTGCGGATCCATGCTCAGTTTCAAATCTAGTAACAGTATCAACATCTAGGCGATTCAAAAGTACCATTAACATTACGAAATCCCACTGTTCAGTAGAAAACCTAACGTCTTCAAGGCGGCTAAATTTTCAGTAAAGGTATCTAACAATTTTCGGAGGGAACCAGGAGTTTGGACATTTATTCTCGTCGAATTTTCAATTTCAACCCAATGACTTTGAGCCCTCAATCGTTTATTAGAATAACGAGATACAATGGCTTCGTATGCTTGTGCGTAATTTGATTCAGTGAGGGGTGTAGATCTTATAAGTGACAAAGGTTGTCCCTCCAGCGAGGAAATCAAATAAGTAAACTTCTCAATGTTACTTAATCGATTATTTTAGTGTATTAAGGCATTGAACTGATCATGGAAAGTTGCAAAATTTTTAAATTGACCATCAAATTTAAAAGATCAATTTTGGGAAGACGAACATTCGAAGACGATAATCTGAAAATACCTGTTTGTCCGGTATTCACCAGATTTCCTGTATCATTTGATCCATTAAATAACTCAGTTAACACTGCTTTAACTGCGTAGTACTCGGAAAGGAAAGAATTACGTACCACATTTTCCTTTTCCACGTCTGCTTCCTCATCTTTAAGCAACAGCGAAATAATCTCATTATGTTGTTTATGAAAGTCATCGTAGATTTGCTGCATATCCTCACTTCTAACTTTAAATAAAGTACGAACTGATTCATCCGCTTCAGCTTTTTGTGACAAATCATATAATGTGCGTATATCATTCATTGCGGTGTTACGATAGGTTTTATATTTTTTCATTTTTTCCATTTCGAAAATATAAACAAAACTCTCTTGAATGACAACTGACAATCCTGATTGAAATGCGAGGCGATCTCTGCCTCCGAAGACTAAACTTGTGTTTAATGCGCAGAGGAAAATTAAAGGGGGAGAGACAATGACGTTTGCTTTCTCTCACCAGTACTAAATTGCGGAATATGGCGGAAACTGAGAATTTCGAAATTCCTGACTTTGGGAGATCTCGAAACTCGCAATTTTTCAAAGGTAATATCGTTTAATATTTTCAGCGAATTAGCCGAGAAATATCAAGAAAATTCAGCGGAGTCAACAAACAATATGCGAACTTGAATAAAAGCGATTTTGCGTGTATTTGCAATCGTTGTGAAATCAACAGAGTGATAAGGGTTGATATTAAATGAAAGAAAATGGAAATATTCGGCTCCGAAGGACCAATGTTGCGGTAAAGAATAGCTCAGTTTGTTTGGTTTCACTGTAAGACCCTTTTATGAGTTTTTGAAACCAATCTTAGCCGTCAAGAGGACGATCACACCGTATAGATGTCACTTACTCGGACCTTCCAGAAGCTGGACCTGGGGCTACCTTCTGTCTTCACGAATAGGCCTATTCGGTGTTCCTCTCTTTCTCCGTACTCCTTCTGGGAGAACTTCCTCCAATCGCACATTCACGCAGCGAGCGGACTTTCTGTTAACCTTACACTAAATAACAGTCACTGTCTAGATTTGATACTAATAATTAACTAACGTCTTTGCGAATAGTTATTCGACATAAACTTGTTTTCTGAGCGACACTTGATTTATTTCAGCGAGGTGATTTTATAAGCGAACACACTCTCTGACATCCAAAATTCAACAACTCAAGTCTTGATGCCCGTTTTTTCTTCACATATTTCGCACATGTGTCCAATGACGTCGGTCGCTTCGAAACGTGACTATCTTACTTTCACATATATATATATGTATTATATATATATATATATATATACAGGGTGTTTCATCATAAACTGGACAAACTCATATGACGTATAGAGAACATCGGGAGAATAATTTTTTTCTTATGACATATTTCCCGTTTGCGAAGCATAAGGGAGATACACGGTGTTTAATGTCATTTTCGAGCGTTATTATATTGAGTGTGGTCGGTTATGTATAAGACTGGAAGTAATGGTTTCTTAGCATATCGTAGTATTTTTGGATGCTTCATTGAGAAATGGTGTAGAGCTCCGAAAAAAAAATTACAAAATGGAGGAAAACCTGCAATGTTCGTGATTTTTTTTTCGGTTGCCAAATTGATTTTCATTTCCTAAATAAGCACAATTTTTGAATGATATCTGTGAAAATAATTTTTCAAAAATCGAACACAACTTTTTTTCACATGTCTACAGCGAAAAAAAAAATTTCACTCGAAATTGATGAAATTTTTCACGATTGTACTTACTTTTATACCTAACACGAAAATGAAAACAGAATCGAAAAATATCAAACGGTTTCGTTTTTACAGCCATTCAAATGTCCCGTTCGAATATCTGAAATAAAAAAAAAAACATGACACAGCTTGTGTTCTTAGGCCCATAATTTTTGAACTTGTATGTCGAAACATTCTAGATTGCAAAATGAATTAAAAAAAAATCAGTGAAACTTCATTGAGAGTTGAACTCCCTACTCTGAGTTAAGTATTAATGTGAAATATGAGTCTATTTGTTAGAAACTGATATTCTTCAGTCTTCTAAAAGAGTTCCCTTCTTCAAAGTATGGTTGTACCTTTTAGGCAGTGCCACAATCTACTTAAAGTATCATCAACAAAGATTATAGAGTTAGAAAGATAGGAAACGCCCTTGTATCTGTGGTACTAAAATCCGACTACGATTTTTGGCTAGTTTCTTACTTGTGACACATAGATGACGCTGAAAACATTATTCAGTACAGAAAACTATTTCAATAGGCGCGAAATTCGAAACACATTTCTCATAAATTTTCATTTAATTGAATACTTTGTCGAGCTTTTAAAAAAAATATCCTGATCGACAAAAAAAGGAAGGCTCCGCTTTTTGATCAGGATGATCTTTTCTTCTGCATATTGCTTTGAATCAAATGAAATACGCTTCTGGATTCTTATATTTTTATTTTGAAATGATTGTGTAAAATCAACTGCAATACAATAATTATGAAATTGAGTACATTTCAAAAATTTGTTCACATATTAGAGAATTATCATAACAATTTCAAGAACTTATTGTGAGTGAACTCTCGATAAATCGAACATCGATAAGTCAAACAGTTGTTCTGGACCCGATTCATACATATCTTACCCAGTGTATTTTAACCTCAATGGGTCTAGAGGGTCTAGTAGATGAGTCGAACTGCTGGAAGGGTCGTCAAGAGAACCACCACCTCTATAAGTCGTTCTTCTGACCACCATTGCCTCTATGAGTGGAACTTTTTGATCTAATGAATGAGACCGAAGAAAAGTCGGTTCGCAAACAAATTATCCAGAACAATATATTTTTACCCCGAAACCTCTATCCATTTGACAACACTAAAAATAAAAAGCAATGAACAAGACAATTACATGATAAGAGTTTCAAAACTTACATTTCTATTCTCTTTGGTAATGAAAAGAATGCACATTCAAGATTATAATTTCTGCAATTAATCACCTTGCATTTCGAATGTCGGCCAGTTTTTAACACAAAATTTATAACAGAAAAACACACGAACCAAGATTATGGAGTGAGCTAGTTGGTACACTTGTAGATTTCGAATTATTTCAGTAGAAAATACGCGAGAAAATACAATCATCATTCAGCAAAAATATTTATTCAAGTATTTCTTTCAAAATTGACAACAGCCTACTAATAATCTCTATATAATCTATGCCAAATGGACCCTAATTAAATATTTTAACCATAGATCGATTACTTTTGAAAAACAGATGTCGCTGACATCACTGTAGTCGCTTCGTTTCCCATCTTCATACTCTATAATCTTTGATCATCAACTTTTATTTACAAAATTACAGAAGTGACGATTCTTAAAAACTACAATCTGTCAACTTGACTTTTCCAATATCTCAAAAAACAAAGTAGTCGAATTCCAACACACTCCCACCTTGTGTCATACAATAATTAATGATACAATCAAATTTAATATTACGCTAGGGACCTTTACAGGTCTTCTTATTCTCTCAGAGAATACTCATAAAAACTGCTACTCCAACATGACAAATCTTGATATGCTCTTCGAAAATCAAATGTGTCCTTACTTCATAGTTTGTGTGCAATACAAATGTCATACTAAAATCCTTTGCATCATATCTATCAAATATTTTCGTTTGCAATCTGTTCAGCCCTTCAATCTTCATTCTTTCGGTGTTTATTTCCTCTTCATCCATGCGAAAATTCTGCCTAGACCATTGGGCCATTGGATCACATAACCACCTAGGAAGATCGTCCCACCGTCCTCCATCAGCTAGTGATTTAGGAAAACAACCTTGTGATGAAAGATCCGCTGGATTCATTTCAACAGAAATATAATACCCGGGTATAGGTTTGGAAAAGGGTTGCATTTCTTCACTGTTCCAAATCAATGTTTCGCAATTTTCTTTCCCGATTGAGGAGTCGTAGTCGGAATTGGTTGATGAAGGGAGATGACCTTCGTTTAACTGTCGTCTCCTCGTTTAACTGTCGTTGAAAAATCTTCAATAACTAGCTCTTCTCGCTCCAGTAGAGATTCAGTTCCTTCAAGAATTTGAATACCATCAAAATGTTTAAGTTCAAGGTTCGGGACTTTCAATTTCTTTTTGCATTCTGATTTCATGTAGCCGCTTTCTTGACATATTAACTTGTCAAATCTGAATTTTATCTTATGATATTGATAGCTCATCGTATCCATCAATTCCATTTCTGCATTCATTGTTGCTTCGTCAACATCTGAATCCAACATCAGATCAATCATGAGTTGATTCAGTTCGGACAATTGAAAGCATTCTTTCATCCAAAACTTGATGTCACCATGTATTTCTGAGATTCGTATTTTTCTTTGGAGAATACTTCCTTCAACTTTTCATTAATCCTGATAAAAGCTGTTCTGTTTAGAGATAGGGCTTTCTTGGTTTTTTCCATATTTTGTAATAGAAGAGTCCTGTCACGGTCGCCAAATGTTAGAAACTGATATTCTTCAGTCTTCTAAAAGAGTTCCCTTCTTCAAAGTATGGTTGTACCTTTTAGGCAGTGCCACAATCTACTTAAAGTATCATCAACTTTTATTTCCAAAATTACAGAAGTGACGATTCTTAAAAACTACAATCTGTCAACTTGACTTTTCCAATATCTCAAAAAACAAAGTAGTCGAATTCCAACCAACACTATTCTAAGGTTCTGAGTATATTAATTTTCGTTGCCGAGCAACAGTAGCTGATAGAATTTGACAGGTTATTTGAATTTTACTGAATAATTCGAGTATATTGAAACGACTTGTTATCAAACGAAAATGAAATATTCACTTTTAGAAAAAAAATGATATGGTTCAGGCTTATTATGAAGCGAATTCCTCAGGGAGAAAAGCAAGGGAAATTTACGCTCGCAGATTTCCAAGCCGAAACGTTAATAATTTTAAAACTTTCATAGAAACAGTGCGTAAATTACGTGAAGAAGGTATTCTTCACCGCAAGAAGAAGGAAACAATCCGAAATAACGAAGAACGTATCCTGGATTTAGTGAGTGAAAATCCGATGGTATCAACGAGAACTCTAGCAAATCATCCAATTGTGAATAAGAGTAAATCCACTGTATGGAGAGTTTTGAAAAGAAATAGCTACCATCCGTACCATTTCCGTTCATTTCAAATCTTAGAAGAAGGTGATTTTGTAAAGAGGAAAGAATTCTGTGAATTTATTTTAAGAAGGACACGTGAGAATAGGAATTTCCTACGTCTCATACTGTTTACGGATGAAGCAACATTCCACAGAGATGGTTTCTTCAACAACAAAAAATAATATAATATGGCAAAGGGAAATTCCACATGCAACAGTAGCAAAAAATAGCCAGAAGAGATTTTCTGTCAATGTTTGGGCGGGAATGAAGGATGGATTCATTTTAGGACCGTACATTCTTCCTGAAACATTGACTGGAAATGGCTATAATCAATTTTTGAGGGAAACTCTGCCCGATCTATTGGAAGATATTAATTTGAGTCACTTTCAAGGAATATGGTACCAGCATGATGGTTGCCCTGCTCACACAGTGAGGAGTGTACGAGAATTATGAATAAATTTTATACTAATAGGTTTTTTTTGTTGCGTTTGTGAAATTGTGGAATTATTCGTAGAAATTTCCACAATAATGCCATGCCATTAATATCTGGGAAGTATTAACCGAAAATTTCTACTCAAACTGCATAAATTGGTTTCAAGATACTTGCATTATTAAATTCAGTTAAATTCAAATACTCTGTCAAATTCTATGAGCTGTCATTGCTTGGCAACGAAAATTAAAAACCTTTGAACAGTCTCAATTCAGATTCCACACTTATTTTAATAGGTACTTAACTCAGAGTAGGGAGTTCAACTCTCAATGAAGTTACTGATTTTTTTTAAATTCATTTTACAATCTGGAATGTTTCGACATACAAATTCAAAAATTATGGGCCTAAGAACACATGTTGTGTCATGTTTTTTTATTATTTCAGATATTCGAACGGGACATTTGAATGGCTGTAAAAACGAAACCGTTTGATATTTTTTCGATTTTGTTTTCATATTCGTGTTAGGTATAAAAGTAAGTACAATCGTGAAAAATTTCATCAATTTCGAGTGAAATTTTTTTTTCGCTGTAGATATGTAAAAAAAAAGTTGTGTTCGATTTTTGAAAAAAATTTTTCACAGATATCCTTTAAAAATTGTGCTAATTTAGGCAATGAAAATCAATTCGGCAACCGAAAAAAAAATCACGAACATTGCAGGTTTTCCGATATTTTGTAATTTTGTTTTCCGAGCTCTACACCATTTCTAAATGAAGCATCCAAGAATACTACGATATGACAAGAAACCATTACTTCCAGTCTTATACATAACCGACCACACTCAATATAATAACGCTCGAAAATGACATAAAACACCGTGTATCTCCTTATGCTTCGATAACGGGAAATATGTCATAAGAAAAAAATTATTCTCCCGATGTTCTCTATACGTTATATGAGTTTGTCCAGTTTATGATGAAACACCCTGTATATATATTCATTGGTGAAATGCCATTGTTCACTGACAGGTGTTTTAGTTTTCTAGATGAAAAATCTCTGATGATGGCCTTCAATCAAACCGGAATTGCTTGGTTGTGACTCATAATAAATAATCTCACACAGAAATACTCATAGATTTATTGATTTTAAACAAAGTAATTGTAGTCCTGACCAAAGCCTAATCCTGTATTTCGAAAACAATCTTCTCAATATCAGAAATGACACCAGTATGATAATATAAATAAACTTTAAATAACTCATCCTATTGGAGTGTTCATTCGTCACTCGAACTCCATCTAGAAATACTACGAATTTTATCTAACGTTGGTCATTATATGTTTATTTTTAGAAAATATCTTTCATCTCCGTTCAACGGCTCACATTTCGATGAAATTTCCATCGCATGGCAGTGAAGATGTAGATGGAACCTCATCTACAGACTAAGTCATCTACGTTTTTCCAATACCAAATCAAAAAACGTGTACACAAAAGTTCATCTTAACATCCAATTCAGTTCATCTGAGCGACCTCAACACACCGGTATTCTGCGAATGATTGCAACGACTAAAATACGTGTAGAGAGCTGACCGAATCATCGAAGTAGAATCAGAAAATATGTCGATATTGGTAACCCGGGACAAAGCATTGTATGTTTTCATTATTCTATGAATTGGTGTATTAAGGAAATTGTAGGTGGTGGAAAAATCAATAAAAAATATATCTGTATGTCTAATGTTGTAGGAAGGAACGACTAACCTTATGTTTTGGGACAAATGAATTCAATCGATCCCATTGCTTAGCAATTTGTGGGTGAACATCAAATCTGCTATTTTTCTAAGTTGTTCAAGAAAAATAAGGTTCAATCTATGATAAATCTCAGATGTATTTCTGATTGAGGGAAAACATCGCATCTGACAATGTCTCACTAACCTCTTTTGAACGCCCTCAAGCCTACCCATATGAATTCCATAACGTGGGTTCCACACAACAGATCCAAAACTTAAAATACTGTTGACATAGGCCAAGAAAAGGGTGCGGGAGACATCGATAGTTTTGAATTCAAAGGTTGTTCTGAATATGAAACCAAGCCTTCGGTTGGCTCTTTTTGCAATATCAGAAATATGCTGATCGAAGAGTAATTTATAGTCCAATGTGAAACCAAGATCTTTCACCGAGTTGACATGAGAAATAGATTCACCAAAAATTCGATATGTGACCGGCACAGAGATGGTTTTCCTGGTATTGGTGATAGAACATCATTTGTTGAGGTTCAGAAAGAGCTGATTATCCCTGCAGAAACTTTAAAATCGATTCAGGTCCTCTTGAATGCGCACTCTGTCGTGGGGACCGGAGATGGAATTGATGGAATGGATCACTTTCAGGTGATCTGCATAAAGAAAAACTCTGCAGAATTTAAAGCACTTCACAATGACATCAATATAAATTAAGAGAAATAATGGGCCCAAGTGAGAGCCCTGTGTCACACCCGATGTGATGTTTACAGCCCCAGAACTTAAACCACCGAAACAAACACGCTGATGTCTATTGCTCAAATAGGACCCGAACCAGTTGAGGAGACTGCCTCAAACACCGACTCCAAAAAGCTTTGAGATCATTGTAGCATGGTCAACTTTGTCAAAAGCCTTGCTAGAGTCAGCATAGATGGAGTCAATTGGAAGCCCAGAATCCATGCTCCCCAAAAAAAATTCCACGAATACGGACAAATTTGTCTCCACAAAACGATTCTTCATAAAACCATGCTGATCTGCATTCAAAATACCTCGTACATCAAAATTAAGGAAATCTGTCATTATACTCTCGAACAACTTACCAATTGCGCAAAGTTTCGAAATAGGCCTATAATTTTCAACAACATTTTTATTACCTGACTTGAATATAGGAGTTAGGCTATAGGTTTTCCATTTTTCAGGAAAACCATTAAAGACCTATTGAACAAAATATACAATGGTTCAACGATAGTCTCGCAGAACTTTTTTAGGAACGAAGAAGGAACGCCATCAGGACCAGGACTCCCGTGGTTCATGGAAGCGATCTGCAGAGGTGTATTGTTCAGAAGGTTCATTATAGTGAACTGCGGAGGGAGGGAGAAAAACTGAGGCGAAGTGGTCTGAGAATTTCACACAGATTTGCTGCGGACTAGTCAGAACACCCCTTGGGATCCTGACACAGTCAGGCAAACAGGGAGAACCTCTTTTATTTCTTTTACATTTCCAGAAAAATTAAGGGGTTATCCTTAATGCTACCCTGCACACCTTCCAAATACTTCTCATAGTCCCCGATGACAAGATGCTCAGCTCTACCCCTCAGTAGTTCGAAAGTTTCATGATCCAATGTATTGCCGCTTATGAAATTTATTTTTTTCTCTTATTGTTCTTATAGCAGCAAGGGAGTACCAAGTTCGATATTTTCGGCAATCTTTCGGATAAGAAGGTACGAACTGATCGAAGATATCATCCAGAATATCGTAGAACCTACCCACAACACCATCCAAATCCTGTTGAGACAACTCACTGGACCAATCTGTGGCACCCAGAGCCTCACTAATCGCAACACAATCAGCATGATTGAAATTACGACCACGTGAATTTCCCACACAATTTCTAAGATGAACAGGAACATTGACGCTGAACTCTAATGTTATGGCTTGGATCCTCAGGGACCAGAGGAACTCAGAGAGCTGCATATTAGTTATGTTAAAGTAATTATTGAGAATAAGATGGAGTGTATTTTCTGAGACATTGACGAAGCTACCGAATTGATACAGACCTGAAAGGGAGAAAGCATCCACCAAGGAGACCGAAGAAGCATTCCTAGCATTACGTGGAGCACAAAAGGAATCGAATTGGTTGGGTATCCACTTGATTTCTTGCAAGCTAAAGTCGCTGCAGATCACAAAACTATCATTTCAATTATTATTAACAATGTCACTCAGGCCGGTTGTGAAGGAAGTTAATGCTGACATATTTTTCGGTGGGATGTAAACACATCCAACATGAATTTTAGTTTTACTATTCCGATCAGGTGTGGTAGTCACCCAAATGTCCTCGGCCACCAGTACACTTCCTCCACGACTTTTCGAAGGACTAGGAACTCTGCCACGGCGGTAGATTTTATAAGAGTTTCTGAGTATCTCCGAATCTGATATACAGTTATTAAGCCAAGTTTCCGTCAAGAACATAATATCAAATTCACGCATAGAAGAGTTCTTGTTCGTCATCGATAGTTTAGATTTTATACTACGCACATTTTGGTAATAAACCGAAACACCCATAAAAAAATGCGATAATTTAAATTTAATGGAATACTACTAGGAAGTTTTACACAATTTTCGACAGATCGTCTTCATTAATGATTTTAATCACCTTCGACCTATCATCCTATCTAGCGAAAATACCACCGTTGCGGTGAATTTGTAATTTGGGCTCCGGCTGACTTCTTTAGTTTTCTTCAAAAGATTTTTGTTCTTTGGAGTAAGGTTTATTTATGAACAAATCGTTGGATATGTTCTGAATCTTCAGACCTTTGTTGGGCTGCACCGACTGACGACTTTTGGACTTGGAGGCGGCAAAAAAATTACCGCGTTTCTGTTTTGTTGTGAACTTAATCACTAAAGGTTTCGGTCTTGAATGATCAAATTTCGGAACTCGGTAAAAATTGTCCACATCAGTTGGACTGATGAGACAACCAATCTCTTCAGAAACCATGGCTATTATGCGGTAAATATTCTCATTTTCCTTCTCGGGAACTCCACAGATCTCAAACAGCTTATTTTGCTGTTCCAATAAATATATGGGTTCCTGTAAGTCCTTAACAGTGGACTTCAGCTGCATATTGTCTCATTTGATACGCTGCATATCGCTCATCATTTGATCAATCGCAGACATAACAGAATCACTACAGAAGTTGACGGGTTCAAGAAGCGTATCGTATTTTACAACCAAAGATTTCATCTCTAGTTTAATTTTCTGCAACATGGTGAGCGACTCAGTGGGTACTTCCTCATTATCGTTGACAGGAATGGCGAGTGACCGTCGTTTTAGAGCATCTCCCCTAACTCTGCATACACAGCATGCCCGAGAGACCCAGGGATCTGGAATCGTGGTACATCAAATTAACGCAATTTTCCGCAAGGACAACCACATTGCAGATCTGGTGGTCTAGAAGTGATGCCACCTGTACAAGTCTCACAAGCAGGCATTTTTTTAGAAAAGAAAAGTGTAAAATAAAAACACAATCTTAACTCCACAGTGGCCTGTCTGGGAAACCTGAAATTGACAAACAAAGAGAAGCCGAGGAAAGCAGTGGTGAAAACGCAATGAAAGACAGACGGAAGGTGTATGTACCCCTCTAGAATAGAATTCCCACAGTTGAACAGATGTCACACGATGCCGATAAGATATCCAAAGAACTCCGGAAATAAAAAACTCAACTGAAGCGAAACAGCAAAAACGGGCGAAATGATATCGAATAAGATGAACTGTATACTCACAGTTTCACACACACCTCACTTTCAAAATTTTTGAACGAAGTTTTCAGAAGAAAATTGTAAAAATTAGAGAGTAATCAGCGATACGTGTACTACGAGACGATATCCACATGAATCTATAATCATATAATCTCAAATCAATAATAGTTGTTATTAATGTGATTTTCATCTGTCCACTCAATTCATCAATATTTCTGCATGACAAAACCACTTAAAACATAATACCATAACGCACTCAAGGGTGGTTTACTTACTGACTCCCCCTTTTGAACATGTACTTGCATCTGGACCTGAACACCAATACAAATGAAATACATTAGATTAGTCACAATCTAAACTATACAATAATCAGATCATTAGTTAAGTCCACATAATCGAAGGACTCCAGTTGAAAAACCAAACAACTTACAAAAAAGTACAGCAACAAATTCAGTTTCTTCTACAATTTTTTCTAAAATCCTCGAATTAACTTCCTCTATTCGGTCTGGCAGATCCATGGCTTCTAAACTAGTAAGAAACTCCAGGACATTCTCCTCATCCATCAGGTCACCTTATGAAATAAAAAATGACCTATAAATTTATTCTTGGAGGAGGAAAAATGAACAAGCAAAAAATTCCAAACTTGATGAATATTTTATAAAGTAATAATAATATGCTGTCGACTTTTTCTAATAAGAGTTATAGAAGGCGTAACCCAGACTTAACAGTTTCTAGGGTGAGCATATATATAAATATAAAATTTTTTGATGGCTGAAAAAAGAGCCGAGAAATGGTTTCTCAGGACATAATAAGATTTGTTCTAGAATGAATTTTACGAACCGAAATAAACCAATATTCGGACTCATATGTGCGCATGTTCACTCTCTATGGTTACGAACCGACATAGTTTCATAATTTTCTTTAACGCAAAATCTTTTGACAGTTGTCACTTGCCTTAGCCCCCAAAACACTGGACCTTATCAAACCAATGTTTTTATTTTTCTGAAAATTCCACCCTTAGCACACAAGGAGACCCCTTATTTCTGAAAACCTGCTCTAATGAATTTTTCAGAGATTTTCGATCAGTGGTAGCGGGTTCTTAGGTAGCCTTAATAGTGCTAATTGGTGCCGTATAAATCCTTAATAGCACCCTTATAGTTTTTTAAATATTAACAATTATATGTTTTTATACGGCCTGGCCATCTATTGAGCGGAATACGAAATTCCAGTCGGACGAAGTCGGCTCGAACATCTGCGCGTAAATATCGAATTTAAAGTGGTCCACAGACGATAAAAAATATTCGTATCTAATGTGTCTTAGTCAACGGTCCAAGATTTCGTGAAGCACTTGTGATATTATGAACACCAGGTGTCAATTTGGGTTTTCTGGAGCAGTGAGAGCTCAGTTCGAACAATGTCTATGTGGGAGAATAAAGATCTTGTCTGGAAACTAGAATCTGCTCATGCGACAAAAATATATGGAAGCATTAAATGGTGTTTCGATTTGAAATATTTATTTTAACGTCAGTATCTTCGTTACCTCACAACTTCGACTTGGTCAACCGATTTTAATGGTTTCTTTTTCGAAAGCTGGATCTGATAATGGCATCTATGAGAAAATCATATAAGTCTCAAATTTGTATTAAGTATGTGTGTGAAAGTGAAATGGTGCTGTAAATGATGATACGGCATAGTTTCAGTTTTGGCTGAAGTTTCAATAGAATATCCTTTCAAATATTGTATCTCGACTGAAGGTTAACAGATAACAGTACTTTATTGATATCATGAAATAGCCATTGATAGATAGATAGATAGATAGATATATTTTAATTCCATAGACCTTGAAAAAACAGGTATTGGATATTGTCAGAATACATTAACATAGAAAAAAAAACACATGTCACAAAAACCAGAAAAAAATTTCAAACACACTTATCAGCAAAGAATTCCCTAAAACAAACTAAAAACAGTTTCTCATAAGGAAATCTTTGAGCAATCTCCTGAAGCGAGGCACGCTACCAACAGAAACAATTTCATCTGGCAGGGCATTGAATATTCTAATGGACATAGCTCTGAACGAATTCTGAGTTGCAGACAAATGACATACAACTTGTGAGAATTCCTGGTACTATAGGCATTTACATCCGCACATTTTTGATATTTCGAGATATTTTCCTTAACGTACGACGACATTTGAAAAACATATAAATTGGTGACGCTCATTATTCCTTCCGCCTCAAAATAAGATCTACAGGGCTCATCCCAAGGTAAACCCAACATCACGCGAAGTATCCGCTTCTGAGCGATTAAAACCCTCTCGACATGCGATGAGTTTCCCCAGGCTAGCAGTCCGTAAGATATAACCGACTGTACACAGGCAAAATAAAAAGACCTTCTTGAAGCCAATGAACAAACCCTCTTTAAATTTCTCATTTGATATAGTCTCACCTGAAGTCTCTGCACGACAGAATCTACATGACAGGACCACGACAACGAATCATCCAGAAAGATTCCCAGAAACCTAACACTCTCCGACTGCTCGACTGTGAAACCGCCTGCACGAACCAACAAGCTTGAATCTGGTCTCCTCCTAGAAAAACGGAGAAATCTTGTTTTCTTTGAGTTTAACACCAACCCATTGTCAGAACACCACCGAGAAATATCACGTGCCGATTCACAACACCTCATGGACAGCAAGCGCTCATCAAGAGCCCCCAAAAAGGAAGACAGATCGTCTGCATACAGAATCCTCATCTCATCATCTCCGAAAGTGAGACCAATGTCATCTATATACAAAAGAAAAAGCAAGGGACCCAGAATGCTCCCCTGAGGCACTCCACAGCCAATCGTCTCAAAATCAGAATACAGGTGGCTACCGTCACGCGTTATCCGCACCGCTTGCTGCCTTCCGCTTAGGTATGATCTTAACCAGTGCCATGCTGGACCTCTTATACCAAGCCTATAAAGTTTGTTCAGAAGATGAGTATGAACTATCGTGTCAAATGCCCTAGACATATCAAAGAACACCCCAGCACACTTATCACCGCGCTCCCAGGCCTCTGCTATTCTCGCCAGAACTGCAAGCAAAGCGTCCACTGTAGAAAGGCCCTTCCGAAAACCGAACTGCCTCGACTTGATCAGGTTGAAGTCAACTACGAAAAAAATGAGTCGGTTATAAAAAGCTCTTTCAAAAATTCTAGAAAAAGCTGGTAACAATGAGACGGGTCTATGATTCTCAACTTTCTCCTTGCTACCTCTCTTGTGAATAGGAATGACAGCCGCCAGCTTGAGCTTTGATGGAAACACCCCACATTTGAAGGACTGATTGATCAGGTAAGCCAGTGGAGCAGCCAAGCATCTTGAAACCTTCTTAAGTACAAATAACGGCACACCATCCACACCAGAAGATTTTCTATTTTTGAGGGACCGCAGAATGTCAATGACCTCACCCTCATCTACGTCACGCAAGAACATACTCGAGGACAACGAAGGGAAGTCACGCGGCATCTTCAAATCACTTGCACCAACCGAAATAAAATCCACCGAATCCTTGAAGTATCTGCCGAAGGCAGCTGTTATATTCTCCAATCCATTTACCCTCTTCCCGTTCTCTAGCTCGACCTCATCAGGTATATCACCTCTTCCAGTGCATTTCCCGACCAAGCCATGAATCAATTGCCATGCAGCCTTTGACTTATCCTCCGCATCTTGAATGAATTTGTCATTCGAACGGGTCCTTGCCTCTAAAATTCTTCTTTCATGCTGTCTCTTAAAAAATTATAATTCTTTTTTGTTAGTATGTTAGAGTTGTGAAGGCCCCGCAAAACCTCACCCTCCCGAATCAAATCAGGTGTGATCCAAGATCTTCTTAATCGATTAGTAGAATCTTTAAACGTTTTTAAAGGAAATGCTTTATTAAAAGCATACCAAAAACAGTCGAAGAAGGCCGAATACTTATCGTCCACAGATTCTGCAGCCATCACATTGCCCCAAGTCTGTCCTCCAGCAGAGTACAAAAATCAGACACCTCAGCTTCCGTAAAAGTACGCTGGCGAGTCATCCCTTGCTGCTCAATATTGGAATCCAAAGGTATCATCAACAACTGGGCATGATGATCCGAAATATTATTGGATTTACTACTCACCTCGCACGGTGAAACGTCCAAACTCGCAAACATATTATCAATCAATGTCGACGAATCACCCTGTATACGGAAAATGTGTCACGAAAACAAATACTCATGCCGAAACCAGAAAAAGCATCAACAACATTTTTTACATGACTACTCTCTGTTGAAAAATCAATATTGAAATCCCCACAAGCAAAACCACCACCGGAATAAACTCTATCCAAATATCTCTCCAACGAATTACAAAAATCATCAGAGTTTGAACAAGGAGATCTGTATATGCAACTTACATGCAAGGGCCCACCGTTCATCCTGACCTTAACCGCTGTCGCCTCAAAAGACTGCTCGCAGATGAATGAACAATCTGTTGACTCCGGTTCAAAAGCAATATCACTTCTAACCAGAATCATTACACCACCCCCCTTGAGTTCACCTCGACAAAAATAATTTGCAACTGTGTAATTCTCTACATTGAAAACGGATGCTTCCTACTTGGAAAGCCAAGTCTCCGTTAAACAAACAACTTCTGGAAATGAATTGGAACTCAGAAACAACTTAAGGTAGGTGGCTTTATTACGTACACTACGAACATTCAAATTGAGTATATTAAAAGTCTTATCGATCAACTGCGAATCCCCTACGAAAAAAATATCTTGAGATTTCCACTCCTTTTGGCCATTTACTTGGAGCCATCATCAATTGGAAGTTATCTTCAGAAACACAGATTCTAAATGAACTGAAGTCACCCTTGGTGGGCACCTTCTCCGTTAAACATGAGACATTAGGAAATGAGGTACTTAGGTACTGATCCAGATCTTCTTTCGAGTATGATGTCTTGTATTTAGAAACAAAAATCCATTTCTTTCTGTCTGCAGCAAAATTGACATGGTCTGAATCGGTTCCCACAATAATTTTCTCCCGTTTATTCCTGTTTTTACCATAATTTACTGTATTTGAACCATTATCGGCACGTTCAAAGGATTCCCCGGAAAAACCCCAGTGACTCGAGAACCTTTTCTATTGTATTCCCGTCCTGCCCTCGCAGAACTGCTTTCCTCGCGACATGTTCCGTCAATATTATGTTCTCGCACCTGAACACGGGTACCATAATCACGCTCTGGTTTCCCCGCCACTGACCGTGACTTATCATCTATTCGTGGAACCGGTGGAACATATTGTTCACTATGCATGTTGTTGTTTACATTTCTGTCAGATGAAGATTCGACATTAGAATTTCCACTTTTCAATAATGATATTAAGTCTCCCAAATCTGAAATTCTACGTTCAAGATGATAATTGAGTTTGTGCAACGTCTTCAGTTCACTTTTGAGAGAGACTGACTGTGACTCCAATATTCGAAGTTGACCTGAGTCCTTCAGCCTGTCGACTATAATAAGACTGATTTTGCTGAAAATTTCTACGAAGTCTCCCAAAATTTTCAAATATTGCCCTTCAAACCCTGACAAAGATTAACATCGGAAATATTGGCATATGAATTTCATTGTGATTTGAAACTTTTGGTGCTGAGCGTGAAGTCAGCACCAAAAACTTGAATCGTCAGTATCTCGAAAACTACAATGGTGCTGTCATTGATTGAAACGGCACTAATAGGCACTAATCAAGCACTAAATATTTGACATAGTTTCAGAATTAGTGCTTCCAACTTTTCGCTATTTTTACGCACCCCAAAGAGCCTGGTCTTTTTCATTCGCACATATCCAGAACTGAAAAATTCCTGGACTGTTTTGACTGGTCGCAACAACCCTATAGGTTCAATGACCAATAACAATTAAAATTAAATTTATGCGGATTTTTTAAAAGGCTAATGGCTAACCATCAGCACAAGGTTTGGTGATCCGTTTTTCAGATAGAATCAAAAAATAATTTACCTTCATAGATAATCGGCTTTTTCTCCCTAAAGTAGGTGAGAGCTGGAAATTTTGTGATTCCATACTGTTTCGCCAGTCGTTTATCATTGATCTTGACGAAATCTACACCAAAGGAGTCAGTATCGTCGTCGATTTGTTCAAGTTCTTCCAGAACACGGTCGCAAGTGGTGCAGCTGCGAGCATCTGAAGAAGAAGAGGTGAAATGGTTAAAATGGTAAAAATGTGAATTCTTGAAGAGATATCATACATTAGCAGGTACGGTTGAGGAACTACATTCAGCGCAAAATTATTCCAAGGTAGATAGTTTGATAGTTTAAAAGGGTTACAGTCCACTGCGACCTTATGGTCTATAGTGCCCCCTGATAAAGCTTTACAGCTCACCTTCTAGTCCCAGAGATCTTATGAAATCAAATATCTCGGAAGGCTTCAGTGAGGCTAATTCCTCACACCTACAGGTCTCTTGACCAAAGCATTGTTTCCTATTCCGAGGTAACTTGAAAATGAATATGATACATGTGAAGATATGAATTATATATGTCACTTCTTCTCAGGTTGAAGTCAATGATTGGACTCATACCTACATTGTTACTCTTTATTTATACATCCAAGCTTAAGATCACTTTCGTGAACTTCATCAGGGACCAGAGCTGTGCCAGAGCACTGTGTTTTGTGTTCGTGAAAGCACCCGAAGCCCTTTTGTGCTCCCAAGCTTTTTTTTAAAGCAGTGCTTGGTGCTTAGCATTTGATGCACTTCATTAAGAGGCTTAGTACTTAATAATCTCCAGAGTAGTACCAAGCACTTCTGCGGATTACTAAGCACGAAGCCCTAGTCGCATCTTGTCGTAGCACGAATATATGCGATCGAGGCCGACGCCTTGAAACCTAGGATTTAATTTCGATGTTCAGTCGAGCGATAAGGCGTGTGGAAGGTTAATGCGCAATTGCAAAGATATGGTAAATTTATTGAACGTGGTTTTGTATTTTATGAAGTTCTGTCTTTGATTATGGTCGACAATGAAGTCACGGGACTTTGCAAAGATAATAACTTTCGACAAGAGATTAATAGAATGGTCAAACCTTTTGCATGATATGCCTCTAAGCTCACTCTCAAGTCTTCACTGGGATGAGAGTTGAGGCTCAGCTTTTGAGAAATTGATAAGAAAGTCAAATTTTCAACCAAATAGTGATTTTTTATATATGGAAGAAACGTTCATCAATACCGCAAGGCATAGAGAGGAGATGGCACATGTGATCGCATCCATTAGTGGATAGCACCCGAAGAATAAGAAGGAAGAAAAGTTAACAACTAGTTCAAAAAATTTCAAGAGACTTTAATATTGAAATAAATCGTCCCAGATATTTGATTTGATTGCTTCTGACAGGTCCTTATAGACTTTGAATTTCTCATCAACCTCACATGGAAATTTTTTTTTTGGGTAATTGAGAGCTGTTCATTCCGAATCCATAATCTTAACTGTTTCAAACTCTTCTGCAAGCTCAAAGTGAACCTTTCATATTTATTTTAGAATCATTTTCCCCTTTTCATCAGATCAGTCCAGTTGAACTCATCACCAAAGATTTCCAATCGATTTCAATCGTACTCCCGTCACTCTAAATAATACCGGGATAATCTGTTGATGAGAATTTTCCCCTGTTTATGGAAATTCAAAGTCGATCATCTCCTCTCGAGAGCAATTATGTATCTGAAACCATTTGTTGAACTCTTGCAGCGTTTTTTGTTCAAAAATCCGTGTCGTTCATTCAAACCAGAGTGCGAAAATTCTAATCAGGGTTGGCATTGAATTTCCCCACGTGGAATTTTTTGAGATTTTTCAAATTGATTAAGCCCACTATTATTGCTTTTTTGGGTTTTTTCTAAAATAGCAAATTTTCGGTTGAACGAACGTCATATACCTACATAGTAATATATTCATTTTTGAATGTTCTTCGAGATCATTCTATCATGTTTCATTTAAAAATTTTGAATAAATATTGTTTTGAAAAGTATGATCTCATTCACTATAGTAATTGATAAAGAAAATGCGGTAGTTTTCGTTTCCTGACAGAAAAACGGGAATTTTTTGTACATGGGAAGTTTGAAATAAACAAGATAGAACATTTCTAATAACTGTCTAGCTGAAACTCGAACTAACCTTACCTTTCAAAAGCAAACTTTACCCCGTCAGGTTGGGCTTTTAAAAACAAACCCGGGTTTTTTCCAATCCTGATTCTAATGATGGGGTAATTTTTCTCAGGGAATCGATCAGACACATCAGATTTTTAGGCCCGATTGAACCTCATTTGAGATATGAGGTCCAACTCTGACTTTTGAGCGAAAAACGCTGCATAGCGCCCAAGAACAGAAAAAAGAAAATAAGTTTGGGTTTCAACCCAAAAAAAAAAAAAAATCGGATGTGAAGTCACCCGCTGAATTCGAATATGAAATCAAAAAGAAAGGATTGTCTCGAAATTCAAAGGTTGGACCTCATATCTCGTATAAAGCCTTTTTGGACCCAGAATTATTAAGGTCCCCAGTTGATACTTTATATTCTGATAAATATGAGTTGTTGCATCCTGACCTGAATGAACGCCTCTGAATTTTTGACCAAAAGCATATAGCTCCTATAATGGATGAAAACATTTTTGGTTTCGTCTGAATAGGATGAAAAATTTCCCCCTGAATCTGAATTTGCAATTGAAAAGATTGGTTTGCATTTCAAATATGAGAGTGGCCTCATATCTATATGAGGACCAAAATCTTTAGAGCCCATTCGATTCCTTGGACGAAATTACTATAGATCCTAGTATCTGAATTCCGATTTTTCATCTGTGCACGAAATAAATTCACCGTTTCTAGACTTTTGAAATACTCGATATATCCTTCTGATATGACTATTATCAAGTGAATTGAGAACACAAATCTGCCTGAAAATTCAGTCAGTCAACTTTCAACGTATTTAATGGCGCCTTTTCGTATTTTTGAATCGACGGCGCTTTTCAATTGATATGTACTTACTCGAGACTATTGATAAAAACAGAAAAAAAATCACCAACCCGTAAAAAATGCATTATTTTCGATCGTTGCCTTCATGGCGGTATTTCTTTAG
Organism: Hippodamia convergens; assembly: GCA_038502775.1. Classification (NCBI taxonomy): domain Eukaryota; kingdom Metazoa; phylum Arthropoda; class Insecta; order Coleoptera; family Coccinellidae; genus Hippodamia; species Hippodamia convergens. The sequence continues at coordinate 54,173,078 of CM076609.1, read as the reverse complement.
GTTCAACTCAATTTAAATTCGGTTGTTTGTGTGCACATGTGAATTTTTTGGTTGAGCTACTGCAAAAGCCAACCCGAAGTCTTGGAGTCGCTTTGATTTTACAGAAGAAAAATTTCACTATAAACTAACTGATTTGCCGAACTTAGAATCTGCCGCCCCGGCAGGTTGTCCGGTTTGCCGGCCCTGGCGGCTGTCCTGTTGAGACATCCAAAAAACATATTAAATTAATGATTTCCACTCACGTGTTTGTGAGGTTAATAGTTATATTAGATATTCCTGGTTGAAAAATAACCATGACAAAATGGCAATAAGGTTTATACAGAGAATTCCATAAGTAGTGAATCAAACGACACACCCCGATAGAGTAGTCCAAATTAAAGATTATAGAGTTAGAAAGATAGAAAACGCCTTTATATCTATGGAACTAAAATCCAACTACGATTTTTGGCTACTTTCTTACTTTCAACACCTATATGGCGCTGAAAACATTATTCAGTACATAAAACTATTTTCATAGGACGAAATTCAAATTATACTTCTCATAAATTTCCATTAAATTTAGAATTCTTCGTTGAGCTTTCAAAGAAACATCCTGATCGACGAAACAAGAGCAGGGCTCTGCGTTTTGATCAGGATGATATTTTCCATTTACATATCGTTTTGAATCAAATGAAATACGCTTCTGGATCCTTTTTATTTTTATTTGAAATGATTGTGTGAAATCAACTACAATACAATAATTATTAAATTGAGATCATTTCAGAAATCTGTCCACATATTAGAGATTTATTATAACAATTTCAAGAACTTATTCATACAGTAAACTCTCGATGAACCGAACATCGATAAGTCGAACAGTTGTTCTGGACCCGATTCATACATTTGTTACCCAATGCATTTTCACCTCAATGAGTCTAGCTAGAGAGTCTAGGAGATGAGTCGAACTGCTGGAAGGGTCGTCTTACCTGCACTTCTGCAAGTCGTTCTTCTAACCACCATTGCCTCTATGAGTGGAACTTTTTGATCGCAAATAAATCACCACACGTGATGAATATCATACGATTTTTCGACCGCTGAGGACATGTTTCCAGTGCTCAGACGCTCGTTTCTCATTTATGATGATTTCGTGTTTACTTGAGATTTTCTCCCAATGTAGTAAAGTTTCACTTCAATAACTCGAATAGTTGGTGAGCCGAACAATAGATAAGTCGAACACTTCTTTTGGTTCCTATAGGAGTTCGACTTAACGAGAGTTCACTTGATATTAAATACAAAATGTTTGAACAACAATAAAAGAAAAATATCAGAGGTGTACATCACAGCCCAGCAAGAGTTCTTTATACGATATCCAGAACAATATATTATTTCTCCGAAAACTATATCCATTTGCAGTGGCGTAGCGCGAAATTCGGCCCCCCCCCCAGCAACATTTTAGTCGGGGCAACCTCCATAGTTCTAGGTTATTCATGATAAGTTTTTCCTGACGTTTTTCAAAGAAAAATATTAAAGAAAATGTGATAAAAAATAATATACAGGGTTTGTCTTTGACTTGTACATATATTCAAACCATAGATTGTTGAGGTCGAAAGAAATACTTTTTTCGTATACCATTTTTTCTGATTCAGCCTAGATAAAAAGATACAGCCATCTTGAACTTTCATAATGAGCTATGCCACCCCTGGAAATATGACACTAAAATTTTTCCTAGCATTAGATCTACCACCTGAATTTTCGAAAAAATGTAGCAAAAATATAATTCTGCAAATATTCTGAACAGAAATATATTCAGCCAAAGTAACTAAATTTTTCAATTTCGCTGATATGAATTTTTTTAAATCATTATTTACTCGAAGAGAGCGCATTTCACGAGACTTCACGTGAAATACTTTTGTTTTCCAAAATGGCCAAAATATTCATTAAATGGTATCCAACTCACTTTCAAGGGTCGGGATCATAGAATTTCTGCTTCAATTATGGAATGCAATGTTATATATTGGTCATAACGAAAAAAATAAAACATGTGAGTTAAATTTTGTATTCGTACAAGATTTGTCACATTAATGAGAACCTATATTCTGAAAATCATTTCATTCGATGAAATCGTTCACGAGATATATTCGAAAATTACATTTTTTTATGGATTTTCAACAGCCTGTATCTTTTTAACCGAGCCGAATTGGAAGAAATGGTAGAGACAAAAAGTGTTTCTTCTGACCTCAGGAATGTCCCGTTAAAATATATGTACAAGTCAAATACTCACCCTGTATATATATTAGAATGATTTAAAAAAAATCGACTTTTTTTTGTTTTCACGAAACCCCACCCCCTAATTATCTTCAGGGTATCGAAAAAAGACCTTTGTGAAAATATCAGCTCCAAATAAAAACATTTAGAGGTCGCTCATCAATTATTTCTATTTTGCCTATCAATAGCAGGGGAAAAATTTCTTTTTTCAATAAAAAATTCCTAGAACACAAACCAATAGACGGATTTCTTTGTGTGATACATTTTCGTGTAGGCAATCAGATACACTACAAATATGTTCCTTACGATATTTCGATAAAACGGCCTCTTCAAAAAGTTATTCGATTCGATGCTAATATTGAGGAATTTTAAAGAAAAAAATTATTCAAAAAAATCGACTTCACTTGTTATCACGCAACCGCCTTCTAATCATCTTCAGGGCATTTACAAAAGGTGTCTGTGAAAATATTTGCTTTGAATATTAATATTTAGAGGTCGCTCATCGATGGTTTCTATTTTCGCTGCTGATGGCAGGAAAAAAAAATTCTTTTTTCAATAAAAAATTTTTTGTTCACGAACCAATAGACAGATTCCTCTGTATGATACATTTTGGTGTAAAGAACTAGATACTCTACGAAAATGTCCGATACGATATCTCGATAAAACAACTCGTTCAAAAGTAATTTGAACTTTTTTTTCCAAAATACCTCAATATAAGGTATTAATATAAAGGTATGAAGAAAAAGTTCGAATAACTTTTGAACGGCGGTTTTATCGAAATATCGTATGAGACATTTTCGTAGAGTTCCCTACACAAAAAAGGAATCCGTCAATGGGTTCGTGAAGAAAAAAATTTTATTGAACAAGGAAAATTTTTTCCTGCTATCAACAGCGGAAATAGAAATCATCGCTGAGCGACCTCTAAATATTAATATTCAAAGCTAATATCTTAACAGACGCCTGTTTTCGATACCCTGGAGATAATTAAAAATAGAGTTTCGTGAACACAAACAGAATCGATTTTTTTGAATAATTTTTTTCTTCAAAAATACCTCAATATTAGCATCCAATCGAATAACATTTGAATATTATTATTTGAAGCTGATATTTTCATAGAGGTCTCTTTTCGATACCCTGAAGATAATAAGTCTGGTGTTTCGTGAAAACAAAAAATGTCGATTTTTTTCAAACAGTCTAATATATATATACAGGGTGAGTCGGGAGGAAAGGACCAAACTTCAGGTGTGTATTCTGCAGGTCGAAATAATTCCAAAAAACTCATATGTTGTTATCAGATTCTCATTTGTTTTCAAACTCGAGGGTAATTAGAATATTTAAATAAGCTCAACCAATATTCAGATCAAGAGTTTCTCGGACTATGGATTGGTCGCTGTGGTCGTATTAGTTGGCCTTCAAAATCTCCAAACCTCACACCATTGAACTATTGTTTGTGGGGCTGCTACAAGAACGAGGTATACAAAGTTAAAGTTGACACTCGGGATGCTCTAATTCGATGCATTAGAAATACGGCATTTCTTTTTAAAGAAAATCACGAATCAATCAGAAAAGCATCGAGAGCCCTTCGCAGACAAATGTGTTTCGAGGTTAACGGGGGATTTTCGTGCATTCATTAAAATAATGCTATAAATGAAACTACTTTAATATAGAAAATGTTGTTTCTTATAATGACGCTGTAGTTTGAGAACAAATGAAAATCGGATAACAACATATAAGTTTTTTTATATTATTTCGAGCTATAGAATACACACCTGAAGTTTGGTCCGTTCCTCCCGACTCACCCTGTATATATATATATATATATATATATAATATATATATATATAGCCTGAAGCTTGGACATCGACAAATTGATTGATATGTTTGAACAAAAAAATTAGAAAAAATTATTACAATTTTGTTGCATAATTTTTCAAGTTTTTTATCACTTTGATTTCTTTCTAGTTATTTTTATATCAGAATCTATGTTATATGGATTAGAAGTTCTTGATATTTAATATATCTCTTCAAAAATCTATTCTCTCTCTATATATATATATATATATATATATATATATATATATATAATATATATATATATATATATATATATATATATATATAATATATTATAAATATAATATATTAGACTGTTTCAAAAAATCGACACTCTTTGTTTTCACGAAACCCCCCCCCTAATTATCTTCAGGGCATCGAAAAGAGACCTCTATGAAAATATCAGCTTCAAATAATAATATTTAGAAGTCGCTCATCAATTATTTCTATTTTCCCTACTAATAGCAGGGAAAAAATTTCTTTTTTCAATAAAAAATTCCTAGAGCAGAAACCACTAGACGGATTTCATTGTATGATACATTTTCGTATAGACAATCAGATACCCTATAAAAATGACTCCTACGATATTCCGATAAAACGGCCTCTTCAAAAGTTATTCCATTCGATGCTAATATTGAGGTATTTTTGAAGAAAAAAATTATTAAAAAAAATCGATTCTGTTTGCTTTCACGAAACTCTATTTTTGATCATCTTCAGGGTATCGAAAAAAGGCGTCTGTGAAGATATTAGCTTTGAATATTAATTGTAATGTATTCAACTAGTTTTGCTAATTGAAAATTCACTTTCTGCTGATTCAGATTTTATTCTGCCACTCGTAGGTATATTTCTCAACTCACATACGTGGCATACTAGATACTGATTGTTAATAATCTATGTCATGCATTCCACTCGACAACGCGCTGAATACGTTGCCAGTAATGCTCAATCAAATGGAGGCCAATTTGAAAATGCAATATACTACAATACCTCCCTCTTTTAGAAATTCACAATAAAAAAAAATATCAGGTACATGTACAAATGTGCCATAGGCCTAAAATTATTTATAGTTCAATCTATCAACAGGTTTATTTGCCTTTTAGGTTGAGTCGTCGTCAAAGTGTCCTTGTCATTCGTCATCTTTTGCGTTTCACTGGGGGTTTCACTCATCGTGTTGTTCGTTTCACTGTAGTATCACTAGTCGTATCTACAATTTCACTTCCATAGGAATATCAGAACTCATATTGGGAGAGTCACCTGATTCGTTATTCTTTTCATTTTCACTCTGTGAACTATCGAACGAATTACTCACAGAAAGTTCAGGCAACTGTAACTTTCGCTTTATTTGATTCAGGTGACGCTTCCAAATGACGTTCGCTAAATCGGGTATTTTTACAAGATATAAAGTCCTTCCAATCCTCTTAAAAAATTATACCGTTAATCCATCTAGATTGAGTAACATCTCTATAGTCTCTAACTGTGACCTCATCATTATTTTCAAATTCTAAGAAACGTTTTCCTACATGATACAATTTTTGTCTCGTTTGTATATTAACAACGTGATCTTTTAAGCCTGTATCTTTATGTTCAATTTCTGGCAAAAGTATGTCAAATCTCGTTCTCAATTTTCTACCAAACATCAGATGTGCGGGACTTACACCCGTAGTACCATGAATAGTATTTCTATAATCGAAAAGGAAATTGTTGATTGCTTTGTTTAAATCTAAGTTTGAACTTTTACCAAGGACTCTTTTTCAGGGAATTTTTAATAATTTTAACCGCGTTTTCTGCGGCACCATTCGATGATGGCTGATATGGAGGAGAGGTCATATGCTTGATATTGTTTCCCTTCAAGAATTTCTTAGATTCATTTGAAGTGAAAGTAGGAGCATTATCGGTAACGACCTGTCTGGGTAAACCGAAACGTGCAAAACCAGATTGCAATACCTCACAGGTTAACTTAGTGGTAATAGATTTCATTGGGTAAACCTCTATCCACTTTGAATGAGAATCTACCAAAATAAAAAAATATGTGTTCAGGAATGGACCCATGAAATCTATATGAATGCGAGACCACACCTCTGAGGTCCGAGGCCAATGATTTAATAAAGCTTTGTCAGGACTTTTTTATTAAATAAACAGTTTTCACAATTGCTACATAATTCTTCGATATTTTTATCTAATCCCGGCCACCAGAAATATGATCTGGCCAATCTTTTCATTTTGACAACCCCCATGTGGGAAGAGTGAAGATCGTTCAGAATATCTTTTCTAAGAATTTCAGGAATAATTAATCTGTTATTCCACATTAAACAACCTTGCTCAATAGCGATATCGTTTCTTATTCTGTAAAATGGTTTTAAATAATCTTCTACAATCTTACGTGGCCACCCTTTTTGTACAAATTTGATAATTTTCAAAAAGCGTAGATCTTTTGGAATTTCTCTTTTACATTTGAAAAAGTTATGGGAAAATCCGGGTTATTGGAGAAATAATTTATAAAATCTACATCTACGTCTTCCCAATCTGCATTCTGTTCAAACTCGGGTAAACGAGATAAACTATCTGCGTAATTTTTCTTAGATGGTACAAATTCGATATCGTAAATATAATTTGATAAAATAACCGCCCAACGACGTAATCTGTTCACCGAAAACTGATGTATGCCCTTTCTTGGGTTAAAAATAGAATCAATGGCTTATGATCAGTTACCAAAGTGAATTTTCTTCCGTATAAATACTGATTAAATTTACAAAAACCAAAATAATCGCTTAACCCTCCTTTTCAATTTGTGAATATTTCTGTTCTGCAATAGATAATGTACGAGAGGCATAAGCAATTGGTTTTTCAACAGAACCGGGTAGAATATGAGTAATGACATAACCAATACCATAACTTGAAGCATCAGTAATCAATCGTACAGGAAACTCCGGGTTATAATGAACCAATACATCCGCAGACATTAACAAGAGTTTTATTTTTCGAATGAGTTTTGTGCTTCTCGGGGCCAATTCCATTTACCTTCATTTTTCAACAAGCTGTACAAAGGATACAAAATGTTAGTTAAGTTTGCGACAAACCTCCCATAATAATTGATTAAACCTAAAAAAGATTTTAACTGCGTAATAATTCGTGGAACTGGTGCATTTTTATAGCAGAAATTTTATTTTCACAGGTGTGCAAACCATGTTTGTCAATTATAAAACCTAAATACGAAACTTTACTTTGAAAAATTCGCATTTGTTCAAAGAAATTTTCAATCCTGCTTCTTCTAACCTAATTAATACTTGCTTCAAACGACCGATGTGTTCCGTACGATCTTTTATTGTAATTAAAATATCATCTTGAAAATTATAACGCCGGAAAGTTCACTGAGCAATGATTCCATCATTTTTTGGAATTTTGCAGGAATGCAATCTATTCCGAATGGAGCTCTTGTATAACGAAACAATCCCTTATGAGTTGAAATAGTTACAAGATCTTTCGACTTTTCATCTAAGCAAACTTGAGTGTAGGCATTGGCCAAGTCAAGTTTAGTGAATTCTTGGCCCCCCTGTAAAGTAACGAATAATTCCTCAATTCGAGGAAGTGGATATTGGTCAATTTCAATATACGGGTTTAAAGTTACCTTAAAGTCACCACAAATTCTTACCGAACCATCTTTTTTTAACACTGGGACAATGGTGTTCCCCATGGACTATAATCAACGGGTTCTAAGACACCCCAATTAATCAATCTATATAACTCTACTCTACCTTCTATACCTCATTGCAAAAGGGGCGAGCACGGAAAAACTTTGGTGTAACATTATCTGTTTTCAATTTTATTGAAATAACACCCCTTGGTAAATTTGCCCAAACCAGATTCAAAAACAAATTTAAATTTACCAACTAGAAATTGTATATCTGGAGGATATTCAATGAAATTATTATCGAAAATATTCAATCCAAACAGGCTGAAGAAATCACGTCCTAACAGAGGAGGACCTGTAGCAGTTTTGATCACATATATGTTCAAATTATGTAGTTTGTTTTTGAAAAGAAATGCAACAATTGAACAAACCTAATGGAATAATTTGATTACCATTATATAAATTAAATACTTTATCAGTTTTCTTTAATCGATATTTTGAAAAATTCTCAAAACAGTATCTCTCAGAAACCACTGTGAACTAGAACCAGTGTCTAAATTGAAAATATGAGGAGTTCCGTCTATGACAATTTCGGTCAAAATCGGTCTAGTATTAGAATCTAAACTAAATAATGAGTTATCCTCGACCGATTCTAATAGTTTTGAGACAAACGGTGAGAATTTTTCTTTTGATAGCACATCGGAGCTAGATGCCCCTTCTTATTGCAAATATGACAGATACAATTTTTAAAAGAGCACTTAACTGATGTATGATTTCGTCTAGGGCTCGGAATCATATTCGAATAATTCGAATATTCGAATATTCGAATATTCGACTATTCAAAATTCGAATTCTCCGTCATCAGATAAATTCGAATAGTCGATTTATTCGAATATTCGAATTATTCGAAGTACTATTCGAATATACAAATTATTCAAAAGTTATTCGAATATTCTTATTAGTGAAATAATTCGAATATTCGTATTATTTCAATGGTCAGCTTGTGTTAGAATGTGCGACTGTGTAACACATGTGGAGAAAATAGGCGCAACGAAAGGGATGCCCCCAGCTGTGATGGTTGCTATTAGTAAAAGGGCTCAGCAATCTTCGAATAGAATAGAAAGTAGGAATGCGAACAAATCAAAAAATTTACCAGATCTAGGTACGAACAGATTCAGAAGAAGGCACAAAAATAGGTACTGACATTATTGGATATATATTGTTGTGAATATTTCAATTGAATATTGTAATATGAATCACAAATTAAATTTCATTCAAATATTCAACTTGCTCAATTCGTCAAACGAACTTTTCAATAGTCATTTATTTCAATATTTCATTTCATATTGAAATTCAGAAAATTTGTGGTTTCTAAATATCTGATATCTATAGACAAACAGGCATTCATTCGAATTGTCTGCTTTATTCGACTTCATTCGAATATTCGAACGAATTCGAATAAATTCGAATATTCGAACGAATTCGAATAAATTCGAATATTCGATCAAATTCGAATATTCGAATAGGAGGACAACGAATATTCGAATAAGTTCATCTCTGAAATTCCGAGCCCTAATTTCGTCTACCACATACGGTACATTTTGGAATCTCATCTGAGTGAGACGGCAGCTGTGACGCTGGCGCTGTCCTGGCGTGTTGTGACGAAAACGCTCTTGTTCCTGCTACGTCACCTATAGAACGCGTACTCCCCTTGCTGAATGGATTCTTCCTCTGATTAGAAAAAGAATAATGTAATTCTGTTTCTTTCTTCATGAAATTTTGCAAACTGCAACTCGAAGTAGTTGGTTGAACCACTGATTTTATGGATGCTACTTCCACTGCTTCTTCGAACGTTAAGGATATCTTTTCTTCCATCAACCTATCTTGCACGGGCCCTTTATTGTATCCCACGACGAAAAAATCTCTCAATAATATTTTAATTTCGTTCGTTTCGAACTGACATGGAGCGATTAAGCTTTTCAATCGTGCTGCCCACTCTCTAGGAGATTCATTCTGAGATTTTTTTGCATTGTAAAATTTGAATCTAGCACCGAAAACACTTTCGCTTGGTTTGAAATACTCGGTGACCGTTCGGCTAGATCCTTGTAAGTTTTTTTGTTCTGGTTCCTCAGGTATGCACAAGTTGTATAGGAGTCTATAAGCATTTTCGCTTAAAATGTTAAGTAAAATTGCACTTTTTCGTTTTTCGTCTTCGATTTTATTAGCCACGAAATACGATTCAAGTCTCTTCTTAAATATTGACCATTCCGAATTTGCGGGATCGAATTCACGTAAATGTCCGACATATTCCGTCGCCATGTTTTCTGGACCGTTGGAGAACAAAAAACACTTTTAAGTTAATTCTTGAGAATAAAATGTTTATTAGGGTTCACTTTGTTCCTCGTCGCCACTGTAATGTATTCAACTAGGTTTTGCTAATTGAAAATTCACTTTCTGCTGATTTAGATTTTATTCTGCAACTCGTAGGTATATTTCTCAACTCACATACGTGGCTTACTAGATACTGATTGTTAATAATCTATGTCATGCATTCCACTCGACAACGCGCTGAATACGTTGCCAGTCATGCGCAATCAAATGGAGGCCAATTTAAAAATGCAATATACTACAGTTCTAGTTATTTCTATATCAGAATCTATGTTATATGGATTAGAAATTCTTGATTTAATATATATATATATATATATATATATATATATATATATATAAATAAATATATATATATATATTATATAATAAATATATATATATATAAATAAATATATATATAATATATATATATATATATATATATATATATATATATAAATTCGACTGTTTCAAAAAAATCGACACTCTTTGTTTTCACAAAACCCCCCTCCTAATTATCTTCAGGGCATCGAAAAGAGACTTCTATGAAAATATCAGCTTCAAATAATAATATTTAGAAGTCGCTCATCAGTTATTTCTTTTTTCCCTACTAATAGCAGGGATAAAATTTCTTTTTTCAATAAAAAATTCCTAGAGCAGAAACCAATAGACGGATTTCATTGTATGATACATTTTCGTATAGACAATCAGATACTCTATAAAAATGACTCCTACGATATTCCGATAAAACGGCCCCTTCAGAAGTTATTCCATTCGATGCTAATATTGAGGTATTTTTGAAGAAAAAAATTATTCAAAAAAATCGTTTCTGTTTGTTTTCAAGAAATTCTATTTCTAATTATCTTCAGGGTATTGGAAAAAAGCGTCTGTGAAGATATTAGCTTTGAATATTAATATTTAGAGGTCGCTCAGCGATGAGTTCTATTTCCGCTGTTGAAAGCAGGAAAAAAAATTTTTTTTTCAATAAAAAAATTTTTCTGCACGAACTAATTGACGGATTTCATTGTGAGATACATTTTCGTTCAGGGAACTAGATACTCTACGAAAATGTCTCATACGATATTTCCATAAAACCGCTCTTTCAAAAATTAATCGAACTTTTTCTTCAAAAATACCTCTATATTAATACCTTATAGAATAGAATAGAATAGAATATATATTTATTTTCAATAGTTATTGTGATATCCCTTGGGTACATCAATAAAAATGAAAAAAGTCAAAAATACAAACAAGAGATAATTAGCTGGTTCCTCATGGGGCGCTGATGCAACAATACTTCGAACAGCAGCGCTTGCTTTGGTTTATTCTGCTGCTGAATATTGTTGTCCTGTTTGGTTGAACAGTGTTCATGTAAAAAAAGTTGATGCCCAACTAAATTTTTCTATGAGGATTATTACTGGTACTATCAAGTCTACACCTACTCCTTGGTTACCAGTCCTCTCAAATATTGCCCCCCCCCATATTCGCAGAGAGACAACAGCTTTGAATTTTTGGAACAAATTCAATTCTTTTCCAAATTCGTTTCCATACTCACCTATATTCCAGATAATAGGGTCCCCAGATTGAAGTCGCGTAAACCTTTTTGGTCAAATTTTCTGACTAATATGAATAGAAGCGACAAAGAAATGTGGCAATCTGAATGGAATGCATCCAATTTTTTCAATAAAGATCTTATTTCTGATCCTTCCATCAGAGTTCCTGGTTTTGACCTTCCCAGGAGAATATGGTCTGTTCTAAATCGCATTAGAACAGGCCATGGACGTTGCAATAGCATGCTCTTCCCGATGGAATTCGGTTGAGAGTCCTAGTTGTGAGTGTGGGGAAAATGAGGAGACTATAGAACATCTTATAAATAGTTGTCCCATTTATAAATTTCAAGATGGTTTCGAGGCTATACATAAAGTAACAAATGCATTTCTAAAATGGGTGGTTAATTTCAAAATTATTTGATTTATTCTGAATATTCGGTTTCTTTTCTGCTTTTTTCTTTTTTCATTTCAGATTGAGAATCGCAAGCCGTTTTTGGGAAGAATCTATCGACGGATAACATGCAGATGATGTCTTTCAAGATTTTTCCTGATATTTAATATTTTATGTTATTTTTTTTACGGGGTGGCAGGTTTTTTCGGCTGAGGTTTTTTCCCCTGGCTCTATAGTATCATATGATACTAGTGATGATAGTATCGTATGATTCTATAGTATCATACGAAGAATGTTATGATACCCCGTTCTTTTTTTACCTCAGCTTAGGTACTTTTTGTTTCAACATTTATTGTATTATTTTAGCTCTCTATTTTCATAAGAATATATATATTAGAAAATCTACGAGTAATAATTTTCCAGGGAAATTTCAAATTCATGTAGACTGTATGGTTCGCACTTCAGTATGAGATCATATATTTTCTTCTTGAAAAGCCTGTAGTCCGTAATCTTCTTAAATCACCTTTGGCAGTTTATTATATATCTTTATACCTGCATAATGCGGGTTCTTTTCTCGCAAAGTAGAGCAATGAAGTGGATATATATAAGGATTCATTCTTCTACTATTCCTATTTTGGCACTCCTCAAAATAATGGTTTTGTTTTCGGAAAAAGAGGAGAAGTCTGTATATGTAAAGGCCCTATATAGTTAACATATTATTATTCTTGAAAAGGCCCCTATATGTGTCTCTATATCTCATTCCCAAAATTGTGCGTAAGGCCCATTTTTGTACAACAAAAATTTTTTCTGCAGAAGAAGTACCGCCCCAAAAAATAATGCAGTACGATGCTAAGGATTGAAAACAAGCATAATATATAACTTTTAATACATCTGAGTCGACCTGTAATTTCACTACCTTCAGTGTATATATTATGGATCAAAGTTTACTCTTCAGTTGTGCAATATGAGAAAACCATTTCAAAGTATTGTCCATTTGAACACCAAGAAACGTTACTTTTTCGCCTATTTTAATCCTTTGGTCTTTGTAATGTATTAAATCAGGTGGATTCCAGTGCGATCTTTCAGTAGTGAAAAACATACACTTCGTTTTTTGCATATTCATAACACGCTCATTATCAATGCACCAGTTCTCCATTCTAGCCATAACAGACTCCAATAAAAGAGTCGAGGAGAGTATGTTTGAGGCTCTGACCAGGATGTTTGTATCATCAGCATATATCACAGGTTGACAGTTTTCCGTTGGTAGGTATTCCGTTATATCGTTTATGTAGATGATAAATAGTAGCGGTCCCAAAATGCTGCCTTGAGGTACTCCCATAGTTGACGTGAGTTCGTCTGAAGTGTATGTGATTCCATTCACCATAAAAGATACTTTCTGCTTCCGGTTGGTGAGGTAACTTTTTATGAGATCCAGTTGTTTATCTCTTATTCTACATAGTTCTAATTTTTTCAACAATATTTCATGGTTCACGCAGTCAAACGCCTTGGATAAGTCAAGGAACAGAGCAGCTGGAATTTCTCCTTTTTCCAATGCCAAGACAATGGTGTGTGTTAATTCAAAAATTGCAGTTTCAGTATCTTGTTGTTGACAAACCCATGTTGGCTGCTGTGCACAACATTAAACTTCCTGAAAAATTTCAGGATTCGAATTGCCATAACTTTTTCAAACATTTTTTGAGAATGAACTTAGTAGACTGATTGGTCGGTAGTTTCCCAAGTCAGATTGATCTCCTTTCTTATGAATAGGCCTGATAACTGATGTTTTAAGTGCATCAGGAAAAATACCCTCTTTAAAAGATAGATTCATAATATGAGCAAGAGTGGGAGCTATAACATGAATAGACTTCTTAATAATACTCATGGAATTCCATCATACCCAGTTGACCCTTTGTTCTTCATTGATTTTACTGCTGCAACTACATCAGATTCCGCAATATCAAACATATAAAAGGAATTCTGAAGACGTGCAGAATTATGCCTGTTACCAACCTTGGTTGACGACCCGTTACACAATGATGGAGTCATATTGACGAAGAAATTATTAAAATCATTCACCATTTTGTGCAAATCTTGCTGGTTTATGTTATCGAAACTAGATTTAGGACCCCTATTAGTGATTTTGTTTACCACCTGCCAAGTTGCCTTTGATGTATTCTGTGCATTTCTTATGGTTTCACTGTAATTCTTTTTTTTCCATGTTGCAATATAGAAGTCATATTTCTTCTTCTAAGTTTTATAAACATTTTTGAATTCTTGCCTTACTTGAGAACAGTGTAGAGTTTTTCTAAAATATTTTTCATTCCTCTAATTTGAGGAACGTTCCTGAATGAGTTTCTAGAATCTCTCTTAACTACACACTTTAAAGGGAAAACTATGCTCAAAAATCTCCCTAAAAGAATCTGAGAAGTGATTCCACGCACCATTAATGTCTGTGCTATCAAAACTGTTAACTTCGCCCAACTTTGCTTGTGATAGATTGAGCAGAAAATCACCTATAAATGTTTCGTTCATATCTCTTATCCAGATCTTATGAGGCCTTATATCTCCAAGTATGTTTTCAAAAGTGAATATTGTTGCCTTATGGTCAGATATGTGATTTTCAGTCACGAAAGAGGTGCCATTTATATTTGTTGAAAAATTATCCAAGCAGGTATTCGAGGCAGGCCTTGTTGGCTCATATACATGGTGTACCAAGTTCGACGGCCTATAAGGCGTTTCTGGAGAACTAGACTTATTTGAAATCTGAAAATTGGGATTATGATATTTTTTTGACATAATCTACCGAGCTAAAATATTCTTGGAGCCTGACCACTTTCAGTTATACAGGGAGCGAAAAAAAAATTTTCAAAATTTTATTTTGCTCTTTTTTCTTTTTGAATTTGATAGAGTATGCCTTCCTGAATACATTCGTCTTCGAATCGTTGCATTCGTCGAAATACTTTCAAAAATATCGAGAAAAATCTGAAGAAAAAGAGAGAAAAAGGTATTCGGTATTATGTTTGTTATTCCTAATCTACATATCTTAAGCACAAACCGTTTTCACATTTTTGAAGTCAAACACTGTGGAAATATTGTAAATTTTTAAAATTTTGAAAAACTCATAACAGGGTGTTTCAAATGTTGGGTCAAAAATTGGGATCAAGATTGGCCCATAACTTTCGTTTTTCAAATTAGAACCCTATTTTTTTATGATTGCGTTGGATTGTATGAAGAAAAATGATGATAGTGTTCTAACATGTTAATGCTCCTAAAATTGATAATTCTTGAGTTATTTAGGATTTTCTGAATTTATGTGGTACGTAGCGTCAAATCATTTAATCTGTTTCATTTCAACTATGACCTGGTTATAGAAGATGAATTATTCCACTTATGATATACACTTGAATACATCCGTACTGAAATCGTTGCATTCGTCAAAATACTTTCCGAAATATAAAAAAAAACTGAACAAAAAAAGATAGATAAGAGTATTCGGTATAATGTTTGCTATTTCTAATCTAGATATCTTGACCACAAACCGTTTTCCACGTTTTTGTAGTCGAAGACAATGGAAATATTTTACATATTTAGAATTTTGAAAAACTCGTCACAGGGTGTTCTAAATGTTCGGTCAAAAATTGGAATCAAGATTGGCCATAACTTTCGTTTTACAAATTAGAACCCTATTTTTTTATGATTGCGTTGGATTCTGCGAAGAAAAATGATGATAATTTTCTATTATGTTGATACTTCTAAAATTAATATTTCTTGAGTTATTTAGTATTTTCTGATTCCATGTCGTACATTGCGTCAAATTCATAAAATCTGTTCCATAACAACAATGATGAATGAATTGAACAAAAAGGTGTGTCACTAGTGAGTTATTGAAATAATTTATTTTCTATGACCAAGGTCATAGTTGATATGAAACAGATTTAATGAATTTGACGCTTAATACGACATAAAATCAGAAAATCCTAAATTACTTAAGAATTATCAATTTTTAGGAGCATGAACATTTTGAAACATTATCATCATTTTTCTTTGTACAATCCAACGCAAACATAAAAAAATAAGGTTATAATTTGAAAAACGAAAGTTATGGGCCAATCTTGATCCCAATTTTTGATCCAATATTTGGAACACCCTGTGATGATATTTTCAAAATTCTAGAAATGTACAATATTTCCACATTCTTCGACCTCAAAAATGTGAAAACGTTTATGCTTAAGATATCTAGATTAGGAATAACAAACATAATACCGAATACTCTTTTCTCTCTTTTTCTTCAGGTTTTTCTCGATATTTTTTGAAAGTATTTCGACGAATGCAACGATTTGATTACGAATGTATTCAGAATTGCATACTCTATCAAATTCAAAACGAAAAAAACAGAAAATAAAATTTTGAAAAATTTTTTTCTCTCCCTGTATAACTAAAAGTGGTCAGGCTCCAAGAATATTTTAGCTCGGTAGATAATGTCAAACAATATCATAATCCCAATTTTCAGATTTCAAATAAGTCTAGTTCTCCAGAAACGCCTAATAGGCCATCGAACTTGGTACATCCTGTATATAGTGAGGTATTTTGGAAAAAAAATTCGAATAAGTGGTTTTATCGAGATATCGTATTGAACATTTTCGTAGAGTATTTAGTTCCCTACACCAAAATGTATCATGCAGTGGAATCCGTCTATTGGTCCGTGAACAAAAATTTTTTATTGAAAAAAGAATTTTTTTCCTGCCATCAGCAGCGAAAATAGAAACGGTCGATGAGCGATCTCTAAATATTAATATTCAAAGCTAATATTTTCACAGACAGCTTTTGTCTATGCCCTGAAGATGATGAGAAGGCGGGTTGCGTGAAAACAAGTGAAGTCGATTTTTTGAATAATTTTTTCTTCAAAAATACCTCAATCGAATCGAATAACTTTTGAAGCGGCCGTTTTATCGAAATATCGTAAGCGACATATTTGTAGAGTATCTGATTGGCTACACGAAAATGTATCACACAAAAAAATCCGCCTATTGGTTTGTGTTCTAGGAATTTTTTATGAAAAAAGAAATTTTTCCCCTGCTATTAGTAGGCAAAATAGAAATAATTGATGAGCGACCTCTAAATGTTATTATTTGGAGCTGATATTTTCGCAAAGGTCTTTTTTCGATACCCTGAAGATAATTAGGGGGGGGGTACGTGAAAAACAAAAAAAGTCGATTTGTTTGAATCAGTGTAATATATATATATATATATATATTATACATATATAATATATAACTATATATATAATATATATATATATAATATATATATATATACGAGACGTATAATTGAAGTAAGGTCTCCATTTATTTCTTTCACATTAAATAACATGTATTTACAAAGTTCGATACATTGCTGTAAAGCTTGAAATCTAAGCTATTTTTCTATATAATCGCCATTCACTTCGATGAGTTTCTTCATTCGTACGACAAACTTTTGTATCCCCTCCTCGAACCATGATCCCGCCGCCTCGCGCAGGAACGAAATGACCGCAAAAAAATTCCACCTATAGAAATTCATCGTCAATTGGAAGAAGTGTATGGTGAGGAATAAGGTACGCAATTAATTCTAGATATAACCTCGAATGAAATTATAACCCAAAGGCACTGAAAGAGTCAAAATAGTGAAAACTTTGTCTTTGATTGTAAACAAACTCACAACGTGGTTTCGTATTCAAACACTTATTTTTTCTCATTACTAGAATGGAAATAAAAATATTTCATAATATTTTCCCTTCTTCATAAAAACATCCCAATTGGAGAATTGATAATAATTTCTGCAATAACAGATAAGACGCAAGCCGCCTGAAGAACATGTCAAATAGGCCGCCTAGCCCTCAATAAAACGATCATGTGGCGACGTTCAAAGAGAAAAAACCGAAAAGCTTGACACTATTAAAAACTCTTGTAAATAGGGTAGCACAGGGTGTGATTGAGTAATATGTCGAATCGAATTACTGGAAACCTTCTTTGTGTTTTGAATATAATTCAGCAGTATTTCTCTTTTTTTCAAGAATAATAACTGTACCTTCATTGTTCAGTTTTGTTCGTTATATCATGAGAAAAAATCGCGAATCGGCAAGTTCAATAGTTATTGGGGCCCCATTCAAACCTTTACGTTTGGCTCGGGGGCCCCTTAGTGCCGGGAATTGAAAATGGTTTTCATTTAGATGATTACCCTTTTGAATTCATCTGTGTTTCAAAAAATGTTCTCGGTGTGGCCTCCGTAAAGGCAAAGAAATTATTTTTTTTCTTAAAAGCGTTTATGCTGATATAATTTTTTTTCTATAATCACACAAATGGAATTTTTTCATTTCGACACACCTGTTTAAACCAGGCAACCAGTAGTTCATCCAGGTAAATAACAGGCAACCCTATGTCTGCATATTCTACATGTTTCATACTACAAGTCCAGTGTGGAACTCTCTTATTATCATGATGTTGCAAAATGTCATGAAAAATCATTTCAAAAAAAAAAATTAAAAATAGTCTGTACAGGATTTTTTTACGCAACCTATTTTTTATATATTATCTAACATGTTAAGTTTATTATGAAAAAGGTTTTATTCTATTATCAGCTCGGTGAAGGTCGATGTAGGTTCGGATCTTAGAATATATAATCTTTGGTTCAAATACTATTAAAGACAAAATAAGGTAAAAAATCCAACAAAATATAATAATGCTAGTAGAAGAAATTTTTCAAAATTTTTCAAAAGAAGATTCAGATCATATTTTACATTGCGTGAATATTTCATATACCAATGAATACGCAAAAAGCAAACAATCTAATTTCAGAAAATTCAATATACTCAAAGAAAAAGAACGACAGAATTTGAGTAATGAAAAAGTCGATAATAATTTCATGAACAAAACGGTTATTAATTTATCCTCTAGAATTTTGAATGAAGATGATAGATCAGTATTATCAAAAGGACTGAATTTCGCTATTACTCCAAAAATGTTCCTATATTAGAAATGATAACAGCTATTGAAAAAACAGCACAAAATCTTCTGCCTGAAAAATCGAATGAATTCAGGGTACTTAATAAAATATTACTCAAATTTAAGTTTCATTGAGAAAAAGGCTATCATTCACTGAAAAATGATAATAACATCAAAATCCTACCTGCAGATAAAGAAAATGCCACAGTAGTCGTGGATTCGAATGAATATAAAAACAAACTTCTGGATATTATTAATCATACCGAGAAATATACCAAAATCAATAAAGATCCAACTGCTATAACAGAAAATAAAGTTAGGAAAATTATATCGAAACATTCCCAAAATATCACAAATGCTCAGAAAAATTTTATTACACATTTATATGGATTACCAAAAATTCATAAGCCTCTCATTCTATTAAGACCAATAGTAAGTAGAAGTCGTCGCTGCGCTCCTCCTCGAAACTATTGTCTTCGATCGATAAAATGCCCTTACCGTTCTCTATACTTAATATACTATAAATCGTGTTACAGTATCGAACGCTCTACATTTCCCAGTGATATATCCCAGAATGCGGGAGGACAAATCTACCACAGAGACAACATGAAGATCAAACATTAGTTTGCTGTCGACTATAACTCCCAAGTCTTTTACAGAACCTGAATATGTTAGCGGCCTGTCTCCTACACAATATGGTCGCAGAGTGGGATTGAAGTTACTTGTAAACATCATCGAAGTGCACTTTGACATATTCAAAAATGATCCGTTTTGATCACAAAAAGCGATTCAAATTTGTTCGCCATCTTGTTCGTTGTGCACAGAGATGTAAAATTTTAAATCGACCGCGAACATCAAAAATCTACTATGACGGAAGCAGTTTGAAACCTTGTTAATGTAGATAAAAAAAATTAGAGGCCCAAGATACCTGAAGTGATCGCGAAACATCCAGATACAAATCCCAGATTAAACACAAATTGGGAGCTATTCTGAGCAGACTACCAGCCCAACCGACCTCAGTCAAACGACTTAACAATATATTATGACTGATTTTATCGAAGGCTTTACTGAAGTCGGTTGTAGATGGCGTCAACCTGAATTCTCTTACCCATGCTGACATGCAGATACTCGGTGAAAGACAAAGAGGTTAGTCTCCAGCGAACGTCCCCTGAAGAAACCATGCTGTTCCGGAACTACGATATTCTTGACTATTTCCAACAAAATGTTCATACACAAGCTTCTCAAAGACCTTAGCCACAATAAGATGTTACTAATCCGTCGAGAATTCTCGACGTCCTCTTTACGGCCTTCCTTCTAAACTTGCACCACCATAACTACCTTATTCCATCTGTCAGGAAATTGACCCAATTGCATCGACTTATTGTGAATAAGAGCTAATGGTGTAGAGAGAGAACTCTCACATATTATCACGAATATTGATGGTAACTTATCAAGTCTAGCGCCCTTCTCAGAATCAAGACCTTCCAGAACCCTTAAAATATCGTTCTTTGCGAAAACGACATTGTTAAAACTATTCGAGTTCTGAGCCAAAGCATTAGCAGATTCAATATTAACCCCATTATCGCCGGAATTAATTTTCTTTCGATTTTTGAAATTTATTGTTGAAATCTGGTCCGAACGCTCTGTAGAGACGCAAAAATAATATAAAAAATTTTATACGCCCTCTAGATATTTCAAAATTGGCGGTTGCCATATGGCAACCGTAGGCGCTTGTGATCACTCTTCGGGAATATTGTCATTTTTAGAGGAAATACTATTTTACTGAAAAGATACATGAAATTTTTCGACATTTTGATAGTTTCAGAACATTTTATTCATTTATAAAATATCTACAATGTCATAATACAAATAATATGCGGTATAAAAAGGAAAAAAACAATCTATGCAAAGTCCAACATCGCATTTGAACAAATTGTTCTCATGATAGACTTACATCCACGTCCAGCACACTCTTTTTGTCTTCTGTGTACTTCACAAGATGATTGAGTTCATCGAATCTTACGGAATTGAAAATTCGACTATCTCTGGAAAAAGAACGAGGGATGACCGCCTTCCTTGTCCTTTCGGTGTTACCCCATACTTTTTTCAAATAGCTGTTTACCACTTCTCGTTTGAATCGAGTTGCGAATTTGTTTATCTTCCTGTTTTATTGTACAGAATCCAGCTATTTTGCATAGCTACGTCTAGCAACCATGAAACAATCGGCCAATACCATTTCTTACTACGAATTCCTATCCGGTCAGCATTATCACTGAGTATAAGCGCCTAGGGTTGCCATATGGCAACCCACGAAATATACTGAAAATTTTTCCTACTAATATTTTTTGTGATTATTTTTAGTCTATTAGGATCTCGAATTGAAGTTTCAATATTCATATGAAAAAAAATATGACAAAACCAGGGCGCAAATAGAAAATATTGCACTTACACGAACTTAGGTTCCATGTTTTTCATGATTCACGAGAACTCAAAGTTTCACAACTTCTGGAGGCGGAACGAGTGAGTTTACAGAAAAAATTCTTGTTACTGGTAAAACGAGGTACATTTGTAAATCAAGTAAACCAACCCCCAACTTTCTAGCTACAAAACATGCGCATTTGCGAACCATTTGAAAAACACCCCGAAAGCGTTGCCATATGGCAACCGTAGGCGCTAATGGGTTAAAATCAGAGGTCTCAGGCACAAAAACACTCCGAAAATAATCCCCAAACAAGCCGCCGATCTCCGTGCCACCACTGGCACAATCATCACCCCAGCGCATTCTCGCAGGCATGCTACTGACAAACTGTTTTTTAATAATAATAATAATAATAATAATAACACTTTATTCACCCTTTCAGACAAATTGAATTTGTATAGGATACATCAATAAGCAACAATAATAAGAAAAGAAAATATGTAAACCCAACGGATAATTAAATTAAACAATAATGGAACTCAAATACTCATTTTTACTGTAAAAGCATCGCTCCACTAGGAGTGATTTCACTTGTCTCTTGAAATTTTTGTGATCCAAAGCCTTCAACCTATCAGGTAGATGATTAAAAAGTTTCGCTCCGCTGTAAGTCGGAGATTGTTGAAATTTAGTTATACGATGCGTTGGAAAACAAAGAGTATTTTTATTCCTGGTATGATATTCATGATAATTAGAACATTTCATCATCGAGTTGAAATTTTTATATATATACAGCAAAGTATTCAAGATGTACACGCAAGGTACAGTAAGAATTCTATAATTAATAAATATGGGTCTACAGGACTCCCTTGGGTGGAGATTGAAAATAAGTCGTATTATTCTTTTCTGCGCCACAAAGACTGCACCGACATCAGGTGAATCTCCCCACAGAATCACATTATAATTCAAGTGAGAGTCCACTAGAGAGTAGTATACTCCCAACATCGAGTTCAGAGGCAACATATTTTTTAAGGATCTTATAGCATAATAAGATCTACATAATTTCTTGCAAACACTATCAGCATGATTCCTCCAGTTCAGATTGATATCAACACGTAGTCCAAGAAACCTCACTGAGTCAGATGATACCAAGTCACCAGAGGGAATATTTAAAATCAGTCGTCGACCTGAATCACGAGTTTGAAAGTAGATGAGGTCGGTTTTGTCTACGTTCAATATCAAACAGTTTTTATAGCACCAATCAGAAAAGATTTGTACTAACAACTTGCACTTCTTGATAGAAGCATGAAGTGACGGATAATACTTACTTATATAACTGGGCAGATCATTCACAAAAATAATAAACAATAAGGGCCCCCAGAACAGATCCCTGCGGTACACCCATTGTTACGGGATATCTATTGGACTCGTGCTGATCCACACTCACATAAAGACATCGACCCGTTAAAAAACTGCGGATCCACTCCAGAATAACACCCCTAAATCCAAAACTATACAATTTATCAATAATGAAATCAAACTTGAGGCAATCGAATGCCCGAGATTCGTCGAAGAACAAGACCGCAACACAATTTCCATCATCTTAGCAGCCGTGCACGAAGTTGATCATCTCGCAGGCTGCGGTCTCGGTCGATCTTCCCATTCGAAAGCCATGCTGGGAACTTGTGATGGCCGAAGTTTTGTTTAGAAATTGTACCATCCTAATGTGTACAAGCTTTTCAAATATTTTCGAAAGCGAACTTAGCAAAGATATTGGCCGATAGTTCGCAATGTTTTCTTTATCATTTTTCTTGTATACCGGTATGACCTTTGCGATCTTTAGAATTGCAGGAAATTTACCGGAAGAAATTGACATGTTAACCATGTAGGCAACATGTCTAGAAATATGTGATGAAATGGCTTTCAAAACTTTAATGGAAATCGTATCCCAACAACTAGTGTTGTTTTTTTTGAAATTTTTTATGATGCTCTCAACCTCTTCGGCGACGACCGGGAAGAAAAAGAAATTATTGTTTGTTAACGAGTGGGCTGTACTGCAACTGGATTGATTTATACCGAAATGCTCCTCAATTGCATGAGAGCTTACACTTGAAAAATATTCACCGAACATATTTGCCAACTCACGTTTGTCTGATACAATTTTTCCTCCCGTGTTGATTGAGCATAAGCGTTTTGAACTCGGATCATCCGTTTTTGATTTCACCAAATCCCATAACGTTTTGTTTCGATTATTAGATTGATCTAACATTTTATTATAAAAATTAAATTTGGTGGTTCTCAACAATTTTTTATAATCTTTCTTGGCCGCTGAATAATTTCGTTGTGACTCTTTGGATTTCAAATTCCTGAATAACCAGTGGAGGTTCTTCAAATCATGACTTGCTCGTCTCACCTCATCATTTATCCAACCACGACCGAAATCTGCAGTAGATGATGACTCTATAAGAGGGCATGTGCGGTCCAGTAAGGAAATAATGATACTGAAAAAATTTTGAAAACAAACATCGACATCCGTTGAATGGTAGATGTCGTCAAAACTGGAGGTAGAAGTTAACAAGGAAAGGTTTGTTAGGTTGATCTTAGAAATGGATCTAAATATTCTTCTCGAAGACAGATGCACAGAATTCGCTAATTGGGAACTAAACGACAAAACAATAACTCTATGATCCCCAATGTTCGGGTCTACAACATTAGTAGCAACTAGATCGCTGTTCGCATTTGTCAGGATATAGTCGATTTTAGTGGAGCTAGTTATACCATCCGTGGATGTAGTTCGTAATCCGAAGCTTATTAATAAATATGCTAGGGAGTTTTGAGGATCAAAGAAGTTTATATTTAAGTCACCGCATACGAAAATTGTTTTTGATCCAGTACAACAATAGTTTAGGACATGTGACAGTGTCTGAATGAATAAATCTAAGTTTCCAAGGGGAGGCCTGTAGACGCTTACAATACAGATGGAATTGGAAAATTTTTTACATTTACTGCGCATAACTCACAATGCATTTTCTCACTGAATTTTTTAACATACATTATTTCATCGACCTGGTATATAGCTTTCGTGTAAATTGCTGTTCCACCATGTTGTCTGGTAGGCCTACAGTATGATGCAGCGATTGAATACCCTTCGAGAGTTATCAGGTTTATTTGTTCACTATCACACCAATGTTCCGAAATACTTATAATATCAGGATTGATACAATCAGTTAAAACTTCAAGTTGCTCAGTCTTATTCACTATTCCTTGAGCTTTTAGTTGAATGATTATAATATCATCTCGTGTGCACCTACCTTTAGGCAATGGCGACAAGACTGGATCATTATTTTTCATGCATCGCTGTTCGGGAGTCTGCGTTTCTGTGTTAACAGCTACTCCTTCAGGCCAAAAGTCTGGATTCATCACAGTATCGACGAATTCTGCAGGTAGTTCAATCTTGAATGACGAATATACATTAGGGCTTTGAATTTAATTTTGTGCATGAGAAGTTGGCCATGTGAGGGTTCAAAAAATTATGAAGTTCTTCCGGGGTAGTTTCCGGACTGAGACGTGTAACATGAATGTGTGAAAATTGCCTTTTAGGTACTACATTCAGAACACTTGACCTCAAAGTGCCGACAATAGGTTTGGAGAATTGCTTCGAATTTTCGGAACCAAACAATTGATTGGGGACATTTGTATTATCGCCGCTACTGTTTTGAACTTTATTCCTGATTTTTCTGCTTGTTTTTTTCCGTGTGACTTCAGTCCATAAAGAAGGTTTTTCCGCACTCGAAGAGGAATCTTGTTGACTGTGGGGAATCCCCAGATGTAATTCGCTCACAGATGCGGTTGATTCAGACGTGTCATTTCGGGTCAACGGAATATCCGAAATGATAGTATCAGCTGGAATATTGATAACCTTTTTATCACACAATATGCCTAGTTCTTTTGTGAGTTCATGTATTTGTTTACTTTGCGACAGTATCACTTTTTTGAGATCATTGATTTCAGCTCGGAATAATTTAGTTATATCACTCACAATTTGATTCTTGATGTTGAGCAAATCTTCTTTAGATATACAAACGTCGCTTAGAGGGGTGCAACTTGCAGAGTTGACATCGGGATCACGGCAGCCCCCACATATCCACCCAGTAGCGGAATCTTCTCGGATTTTGTTGAATTCTTCCACTGACATATTAGCACATTTTATATGATAATTGTTTCCACAAGTTTCACAAGGTATAGAATCATCATACCTGTCAATTTTGGTATTGCATTGGGAACAACTAATACCTCGACCGCGCGGCATGACTTCCAGACGTATGAAAACCTGCATTCTTCATTTCATGGTCAGTTTTGTACTTTCAAATTATCTAAGGTTCATGAAGTTTTTATTTCTTCTGCAATTCATTCACTTGTTATGAATTAATTAGTTTGTTTTTTTTTTAAGAGAATGTTTAACTTCTGTGAAAGTAATATTATTATGAGAGAGCCATCATTCGTTGAGTACTAGATTCGGGTAGCATTCATTGTTAGCTTTTTTTTGGCAAATGAATTCTCAACTGGATTCTACTTCAAGTGACAAATAACCAGTTATGGACCCAGACGGCACCCTATATTCCCGGAATATTCCTCCAATCTGCCATTAAGCCAATAGATATTGCAATATGCGAGGCATATGCAAAAAATATATCAAATATACCTGCTCTCAAAGGAATATTCCAGATATATGCCATCCCAGATATGACTGGTATATGCTATGGGAATATCCATATGATATGCTATGCGGTTAGAATATTATTTAATAGTATTTATTGGTGTATATATAAGAATCTTCATGGAATATTACAAACGTCACAAAACCCTTGTGTGATTTGAACGATGATTTTTCAAAGTGTAGGTACTACCACTACCTTGATTTTGCTTTTGTACCGAACTCATCAATAACTGATGAGTTTGCTATTTTCCAGTAAACTGTTTAAAAAACTACAAACTTTCTATATAGATTATATTTTCAAGGAATCGCAGTTATAATGGAGGTTGGATTCAAGTTAAAAAAATAACACTTTCATTCGCTTAATAATTTGATCTTACTTATTAAACTGAGTAAACAATGGAATCAATGATTTTTAATTTATTTATATGATTGATACAATGAAATGAAAAAGCAGGCAACAAATTGAACGTTTTTATTTGTGAAAAATGGACATTCTATACTATATCCACTGAGAGTCGAGTGACTTTTTTAAATAATTGAAATGTTCGATGAAATATAGAAAAAGCGGGTTCATCATGATTTTGATCTTATAGGAAAGAGATCAAATATATATTTTCAATAAATGGAAAAAACAATATAATATGATATTCGAGCAGATATGTAAAAAAGTCGTAGAGAAGTTGTCAAAAATCATATATGATAATAAAATATTAGTCAGCAGAGGTGAGAGTGGCTTATTCCACTGGAGGATCAAATCAGTTTTGCTCATATTTTTGTTTGCATGCAGCTGCCATGTAGTGACAGAGAGACGTTGTCTGGAACTAAGAATCTTTCTAGTTCAACTTAATACTTCTTGCTTTTCATTGAACCAAATACATTGCATTTCAAACATTTCAGAGCCATCGTAGGTTGAGGAAGTTATGTGGCCACTTCGAACCATATTTTCGCCCTTTCTAGATATTTCCTTGAATTTTATCAAAATATCTGATAGAAATACCAAAGACATATTTCTTTAGAGGAATAAAAATACTCCTTTATAAATAAAAATTAACTATTTTATGGCTTTCTCCCATTCTTAACTCCTGCAATTTCGTTCCCTGATTTTCCGATAAGAATATCAAATTTCGATTTTACTGAGATTTGACTCTTTATGGATGTAAATAATAATTATCCTTTATTCAGTCGCCATATTATATTGTTACGTCACGATTTTCTTTTTCAGTCAAATATTCATATTTTTGTTTTGTGGTCTTGGATTGAGGTTATTTGTGTTCTGTGGTTAGCAGTTTGGCGTTCCAAAATGGTGGTCACGTCACATATTAGATTGTGTGTATAGTTGAAAATATGCTATTGTTTGAGTATTATGTGATAAATAGTTTGTGATGCAGCCAAGCACATGATAAGAGATTAGACAGACAGACAAGTGCATGACTGAAGGAGCGTGAAAATCAAATCGGCGTTGGTAGGTACTCTTATATTTGGAATGCTTGAAAAAGGTTTACGTGTATATTTACGTTTTTTCCAGGTCAAAGAATTGAGGACTTAACAGTGAGGAGATGATACAAAGGATATTTCCCATATTTTAGTTGGGTTGGGAAAAAGGCAAAAAAACAAACTTTTCATCCCTAATAAAAATTGTGCAATGTTCTCAAAGGTAAAGTAATAATTTCAGTGATCATAAAACCCATTTTATGTTTTATTAATTTTTCAGAGGGTTCTTAAACAAAATGAAAATACTGAGTTTGTTACTGAAAAAATGGCTCCACATTGTGCAGATAGCTTAACCAAAATTTTGCTTTCAATCCAAACGTAACAACTATAAGAGCATGAGTGGAGGAGCTTCTCCGGTGTAAGTCTCAGCCAAAGCTGTATATCGTAATTTTGTTCCTGCAAGCAAAAAAGACTGTACAGGTTGAAAATATTAGTGGCATCGGTACGGATTTAGGCCCAAAAAATCAAAAAGAGGGATCATCTTCGAGAAGGAAGGTTGCCCCGATATAAATTGCCAACACTGCCTACTAAAATTCAAAGTAAGTTTATAAATTTTAAATAATCAGAACAGATTCAACTATTACTATAGCAGTAGATAGCCTCTCATCTTGAAAATCTTAGAATCACTG
Source organism: Hippodamia convergens (assembly GCA_038502775.1). Lineage (NCBI taxonomy): Eukaryota > Metazoa > Arthropoda > Insecta > Coleoptera > Coccinellidae > Hippodamia > Hippodamia convergens. The sequence continues at coordinate 54,144,829 of CM076609.1, read as the reverse complement.
TTTTTTTTCCAGGGCCAAAACTTGCTCTGAAATAGGAACCGAACCGAGAAGGAAAGAAAAAGGCGAGGAAGACCAAAAGCTACCTGGATGAGCGGCATACAGAAGACAATGTCTGAGAGACCGGGAGAAGGGGCTGGAGACTGGGAGTTGGAAGGCCTAGGACGTTATAAACAAGGATATCTATATCAGCACCCCAAAGGTAAAGTGTGTCAAGTCACAATATCAAAATTAGACAAATGAGAGATTTTTCAGTTCGATAAATTGTTTCAAACAATGTGTACTGCCATTACTTGGCGTCTTCATATACCTAGGGAGTCAAAAAATGTGTTCCACTAGCTGAAATTTACTAATGTGAATCCAATATTGCAGATAGGTCGTGTCTGAAAAAAATGTGACTTAACACACTTTACCTCTGAGGTGTTGGTATAAATATAAGGTCGGTTTCAGAAAACTTTGTTAGTACCGTTAAATTAACTGGAGCCACAACGATTGGTGGAAATTTCAAAACGAGTAATTCGATTGGTTCTAATTTATGTGAGGTTTTTTAATCGCACAATTAAAGTTTTGTGAAACGGACCCATAATCTGCTAGTTCACAAACCAAATAATGAAGTTCACAGTTCAATATTTATATCATTTAAAATATTACCTCATTGTGTTTTCCCTATTTTTTAGTTCAATTCATCAAATGTTAATTTTTACTTATTCGGAGTTTATATGTCTTGTTTTGTTTTGTAAAATACCTAGTTGATTTATATTTTTACTTTATGTTCATTTTTATAATTATTGTGATAATTTTTTGAATGATTGTTATTGTACAAATATTCTTAAAACTAATAAATTTACACATGTATGGCATATGCCATGGATATATTTTGGAAGATCATAAGATATTCCTGGCAGATGTTTCATGGTGACCTTGGATATTCCTGATATCTGCCAAGCTTATGCCCTGGGAGATATGGAATATGTTTGGAATATTTCAATCTGCCAGCGGTATATTCACTGAATATGAATGGAATATTTCTGTGCCGTCTGGGGAATATTTCAGGTTTTTTTTCAGATTATCTGATTTTTGGGGTGTTATGGGTTGTAGAAAAACTTTGATACATGTTGGAATACACGCTGGAACAAATATCTTCGACATGAATTTGGAACGCTCACTTTCAATTTTTCTTTTTCCAATTCACATAATACGGTCAGTCACCTTTGAACTCACAGAGTATATCAGCACCTCAGAGGTGAAATGTGTTGAGCATCAAAATCGGACAAAAGAGAAATTTTTCAGTTCAATTTTTGTTTCAAAAAAAGATGTACCTAGGGAGTGAAATCTGTTTTCTTCTAGGTAAAATTTAATAATGTAAGTCCAATATTGTAGATAAATCGTGTCTTATAAATGTGACTTAACACACTTTACCTCTCAGGTGTAATATCAGCACCCCAGAGGTGAAGTATGTTAAGTCACAATATCAAAATTAGACAAAACAGAGACTTTTCAGTTCCATTATTGTTTCAAAGAATGTTTACTGCAATTATTTGGTGACTTGATATACCCAGGAAGTCAAAAATATGTTCCACTAGCTAGAATTTACTTATGTGAATCCAATATTGTAGAAAGTTCGTGTCTGAAAAAATGTGACTTAACACACTTTACCTCTGAGGTGCTGATATGGACTCAGCTTACAATTCTCCAAGTAAACTGTGTTCAAGTATTTCAGCTCAGATGGATTCACTCATCATTTGGACTGCGCTCTCTTAGCACTCAAGGTGGTGATATACCACTGGATATATTTCCACAAGCTCATACCCGCCGCTCCGCTCGCGTTATATTCCAATTTAAAACGTTACTGATAGATCCGCAACCCCACATTCATAACCTCGTATCGAAGGAGAGACACCACGTGTATACATGACGAAACGATGGCGCGTATAGATTCAATAATTTCTTGCCCAAATTCACACTCGTTCAACCTACTGTAACTTTCAATATCCATTAGAAAACTATACTGTTGGAGGCATTTTTCATCAGGAATAAATGCCGCAGATAAGAGTCACATTCATTGTTATATTTATTCATTCCATGCCAGTCAAAAGCCCTCTTCAAATTGACCATTATTTTGGATTGAATTTGAAATGTTAAAAATGTCTTTGGCAGTTAGACATATGCCGGCGCGGACTTTTTTATAGAACTTTTTGAGCACTACAAAATTGTCTCTGACCATGTTTCTCTATCTCTTATAGTTTACGCAGCGTCGCCCGTAAAAGCTGAAAATTACCGGGATTTTTCATGAAATTTTTTCTTATTTCTTCGTTATATACGGATGAACCCTACATGAAAAACTCCAAAAAAGAATTATCTACAATATAGTGAGAGTTTCATCAAAAACGGTCATATGGTTCCTGAGTCCATAGAGGACAAACAAACACACGGACATTCACATTTATAATATTGGTATAGATAATATGGTTGTCCAAATTAATCTTCATGAGATGAGTTAATAGGTGATAGGAAGCAGTAACCTGTTGAAATTTCCATTCTTTGAAACACAATGAAGGACGCTATCGAATGTAAGAATTAATTTGTATTTGTGTGGTCCAGAAAAATCTAATCCAATCACATATTTCCATAACTCTTGTTTTTTCCTTCATTAAACCATTTTCCATTTGATTCTTCAAGATACAACTCTTCACTGAGAGTAGTCATTGAACGTTATGTTTTTGAGAAATACGCCCTTGAAGACTATGTATATTTTCAATTTTCACAACTAAAGTGGGGGCAAATATCTGGCTAACTTTTTGATTTATTACCCAATATACTTATTTTAATTTTTATCAATGAATTGGATTTAACATAGGTTGCATTTAGCGGCAATTTTTGAGAGTGCTTTCAATTTTCAGTAGGTAGCGGCAGAGGAATGTTGAAGTGTAAATACCAAACAGATAGTCGTTTTAAACTGGAGAAACATTATTCGGTTTGTGCTTGAGGATGAGAATGATTTTTCTTTTTCTGCACACTAACAATTGAGAGAAAAAAAAAGGAGTTGACAGCAATATGTTCCCGACCTATACCGCTTCCGATAGGTAACAGTATCGCTTAATTTGCACCCATGAGTTGATATGTTATTATTTTTTGATGTCTTCTTTGTTCATTTATTATTCAATTTAAATATCCTGAACACCTCTATAATTGTTGTTCTGATTATTCTGTAACTAATATGTTTTTCTCTAATTATGTGTCAAAGCCGTTCATTCAAAACTCGTGTAAGAAATTCAATGCTTTCGGCACTTGTATCATGAAAAACTATTCTTGAATTGGTAGTTTATTTTAAATTGCTCTGATACTGCTGTACGATATTTTCGAAATGTATTTATCCCAAATAAAAACATAACAAATTTAACGGCGTGTTTTATTTTATATGAATTGAGTTGAAGTCCGAGTGAAAAATGAAATCCTGAGCAGAACTAGAAAGAGCATTGCTTTTTGTTTTGTCGCTCAGGATGTTTTATTCTGGGCCTAACAAAGTAGAAATTCAATTTAATACGGATGATTTCATTCAAATTTCGCGCTCTTCGTAGAATGCCGAAATCTGTATCGACAAATTTAGTTAACATGGTTTCAGCGCCATCTAGTCTGTCGTGTGTTGACTTAATCGAAAATCGTTGTCGGTTTTTAGTACTGGAGATATAGGGTCGTTTCCTATCTTGATACTCTATAATCTTTGCACATCAGATCTACAATACACAGCACTAACACCATGTTCACCACTGTTTCGGCAGAACGATGAAATCAACCTGAAGTTCGATATACCGTTGACTCGTAGTTCTTCTGATGACTTCCAGTGCTCGGTGACAGCTAGGACATGACAATTGACACTGTTTACAAATGAATCCGACCTTGATAGAATATTTCCAATGGATTGCAGCTTGTAGGATATTGGATTTAGAGTTGATGAACTTTTTACTTTTCTTTCTGCTTCATGAGACGGAACAGAAAATTGTTGATTCTAGTTCCCTCAGGCCAAATACTGGGTCCTTTTACCTTTTTGAAGTCGCCTGAAAGTACTGATATATTGAAGGAAGAATACTCTTGTGGACGATTAGACACTAATTTCAAACATTTCGTGTTCAAGAAATTTCTTTTAGTCAGGTAACTGTTCAATTGATCGGCATTCAAATCAGGATCCAGGTTACTAACATGCATATGAGAGTACTGCTTTATTGCTTTTATTTCAAGATGTTCTTCATTATTAGTACCTAAGATTATGTTTCGTTTTCTTCTGGGATTTCTTTTTGTCGATCGTACGGGTATGAAGTCACCATTCTCAGAGAGATCAGTGGTATTTATCATGGTTTCATCTTTTTCAGCAGATATTATTAGTAAATTCAAAACATCCACTTGGGCTCTGCAATATCCGAGGCTCTTGGCAAATCCTCGAGGTGTTCAGAGGTGGATGCCTCAGTAGTGCGCCCGTTGCATGATAAAACATGTTTTTAAAATCTTTTATTTTCAAACGTACAATAATAAAGTCATTTCTCGATTGACAGGATCGTCGAAAAGTTCTATTTCTCCGCCTAGGAGGAGAAGTGTTGCTATGCAACACTTTTCCGGCCGGCGACAGGAAAAGTGTTACTATGCAAAAATACGCGAAACTTCAGGTATTTACCAACATCTATTTCATGTGTGATCGCTAGTTGCGACTTTATCATTGAATATCGGGCTCACAAAGCAGAGGATTTCAATTTTATTTCACCAGCCATTAAGTTAAAATATGCTAGAAGCACATTCTCTTGCTAAACTATGACATTTTTCGAATTGCACCAATTCACGAAGTGATCATAGGTATGCTGCAGAATATTTTTCAATAGACTTCGATGGTTCAAGGAAAAAGACTGCTTCAATGGCCAAAATCTCAATTTCTGAAGACATTTTCAGCTTGCAACTTGTAAATGATTATTTTACTTCATATCTGTCAGAATTGTGCGTGGCAAACGTAACTAGGCAAATGTCGCATAATTCATTCAATTCTAACGATCGTAGGTGGATAGAATCATGTGCCTAAATGTGAATCAATCCAAAAGTGGATATTCAGATTTTTATGAATATCAAAACGTTTGAAAATAAAATAACATATTCCATTCGGAGTAGAAGTGACTTTTCATGGCTCGCTTTCAATTACCGCCTTACTACGTTCGGTGGGTAAACTGAAGCTCGCCATGAAAATTGACACTTCTCCTCCTTATAAAATAATATACTATTCTCACGTTTTTCTTTTCAGACAGTGCGTTCACCGCAGATTGTAGTTTGAGGTTTTGTTGTCGAAGTGTTTCCACCTCAAGGCGGAGATCATTGATCACTTGAGAAAACTGTTGCTTGAAGTTCTCTTCGATTGATGTCTTGAAACAATTCACAATTAAATTCAGAGATTCATTCAATCCTCCACTAGTGAGGTTATGAAGAGAGCAAATCGTACACACCCAATTTTTCAATTCACCCGATTTTTTTCGGGAATCAAACTGAACTACATCAATACCAGCACAAGAAATGTGGAAAAGATGCAGTAGCTTCTTTGAACAAGTAATATATTCACTCGAACGTGCTATATTATTAGAACACGAACTACACACCGGCACCATTTTGTAACATTAACTATAATTAACATGTTAGAAAACTATCATCATTTTTCTTCGCAAAATCCAACGCAATCATAAAACATTAGAAAACTATTTCGAAAAACGAAAGTTATGAGCCAATCTTGATCCCAATTTTTGATCCAACATTTAGAACACACTGCGACGAGTTTTTTAAAATTCTAGAGTCGTACATCGACTCCGAAAATGTTAAAACAGTTTGTGTGCAAGATATTCAGAATAGAAATAACAAACATAACAACAAATACTCTTACCTCCCTTTTTTAGGTTGTTCCCAATATTTTTGAAAAGTATTTCGGCGGATGCAACGATTTTGATACTAATGTATTCAGAATTGAATACCCTATCAAAATGAAAACGAAAAAGCAGAAAAAAATTTTTATTCCGTGTGTAAGTGATAGTGGTCAGGCTTCAAGAATATTTTGGCTCGGTATATAATTTTGACCAATATCAATATTCCAATTTTCAGATTTCTAATAGATCCTGTTCTCCAGAAACATCTAATAGGCCATCGAACTTGGTACACCCTGTATTTTATGTAAACTGATATTCAGAGACTTCTATTATTCATAATTCACAGAAACTTGTATTTGTGGTTTGAATTCGAGTTCATTTCAAATTCGCTTCGTTCTATTTTTTCCGATATACTTCTGAATAATTACGTGAAGGATTCGAATTATGGGGATCGCGCCGAATAAGTAGAAAAAAAGGACACATACGGGAGATAGCAGTAGTGGAAGTAATTTGCCTCCGAGAAGCCGAAAATTGGAAGGTTTAAAATGAGGTGTCAAAATTTTCATTCATTTTCTCCATTAAAATGTTTTTGTTATATATATATATATATATATATATATATATAATATAAGGATAAATAATTAGGGATCGGTGAAGTACATGGAAAAGATTTAACGGACATAACCCTCTGTCTACGGTTCATTTTCGTTTCAGAGGGTTATGTCCGTTGAATCTTTTCCATATATATATATATATATTAATATATATATATATATATATATATATATATTATATATATATATGTATATATATATATGTATATATATATCTATAGATGATGTTATGTCACGTTATTTTTTGACAATTCCAATTTATTTCGTTATGTCTATGGAGAATTTTATTTGAGTTAATTTTATTTTGAGAGTTATATTCGAGTTCACATTGTTTGGCAAGAGATGGCCCTACACCTCTTCGTGGTTCTTGCTTGCTAGACAATAAATTGAATTCGCTTTAGGTGTGTACTTGAATCTCTACACCAATCTCATTTCGGCATAGTAAGAATGAAACAAGTAGCTCGATAATTTTTTTTTGTGGCATGGATTGGATGACATTGAAAAATTGGCAAAAAGCTGTGAATTGTGCGTGAAAAACAGAAAACAAAAAAAACAAAAATTAATATTTATCAATGGCCATTTCCAGCCAACCCATGGTCGAGGTTGCATACTGACTTTTTTATCATTGTTGATGCACTAGCAAATGGCCGGAAGCTATCAATATGAAAAATAACACTTCAGCATGTAAAGTTATTGACGTTTTTGATACAATCTTTTCAAGATTTAAATTATGTGATCATTTTTTGTCAGATAACGGACCTCAATTCGCTAGTGAAGAACTCAACGATTTTTAAAATCTTCAGGTAATTCTCCACCTCATCACCCAGCAACTAATGGAGCAGCTGAAAATTTTGTCGGAACATTTAAGAATAAAATTTCAAAAATTACACAAGAAGGTAAACCATAAAATTTTGCAGTTAATTTTTTTTTATTTGACTATCGTACAACGAAACATTCTACAACAGGAAGGAATATCGCCCTCAGATATTATTTTCAAAAGAGACATAAAAACAAGGTTTTATCTTTTAAGGGAAAATTTCAGTAATGAAAATTCTTATAAAAAATTCGCTATCTCAGATAAGAACGAGGTTAATAAAATAGATTTCAAGATAGGAGACGAGGTGATGGTAGATGTTTACCATAATAATAAACGCTTTAGAGAACAGGCAAAAATAATTGAAAAATTATCTCCAATTACATTTAAAATAATGTTGTGTGATAGCAAAAGAATTATTGAAAGGCATGTAATTCAAACGTTGAAATTTTTAAAAAGAGATCAAGATAAAGTTAATACAGGAACACAGGATAAGATAAGTATAAGGAGATCGGAATGGTTAAAAAGTTGAAAGTTTGAGCTGAGCAAGTATGATTTTATTTCTCTAATGGGAAAATCGGAATTGGTTTTGTTTGAAAAAATAATATATTTTTCATTAACTATCTAGATTATTTTGTTGAAAAAAAAAATTGTAATTTTTGATTATGCATTGAGATTTATGGTTGAAAATAATTACATAAAATTTGTATAATTGTACTTTAAATTGATTCCATTTAAATTCTTGTAATCACCAAATTTATTATTCAAATCAATATATTGTTCAAATTCTAGATATTGTTAGTTAATAGCTTACACTGTGATTAATATGGGGGAGATTGTGATATATGTATCTAATTATCACTTGTGCGCAATATATCTGAGTTGAAAATGGTAAAATTATTGACTTTGTACACATGTTATATTTTTTTAGTTAGTCTGAATTAGGTATTCGATTAATGTATTTCGGGAATAATATGAATTGCAAATTAGATATTGAAATATAAACCATACATACTTCAAATGTGGTTTTATTGTACACAACAAAGAGGAAGACGAACGTCGTCAGAAAGAAAAAGAAGAGGAGAACAAGGGGAACAACAACAAACATTTCTTGAACAGATGTTTCAGAAAACCGGAGGAAAATCATATACCTGAAAGAAGAAATCAACACAGTCTGGAAAACGGTGGAAGGAATGGGCGCAAAAAATAACACAAGAAGTTAGTGCAGTGCGAGAAGAACTGGAAAAGAGAATCGCATCACTGAAAATACAAGATCACCGTGACAGGGTTTCCACATCACATAATTACGTGAAACCACCGACTTATGATAGTCAGTCACCATGGTCCCTGCATCATACACAGCCAATGGATGGAGCGATCAGGAAAAGGCTACTGCACTCATAGTGGCATTGAGGGGACCTGCTCTTGCAATTTTACAGACGATTTCACAGGACAAAAATTGCAAGTATGGTGATATCATCGCTGCTTTAGAGTTGAGGTATGGCAATCAACATAAGGAACAACTCTAAAGGGCACAGTTAAAAACACGAGTGCAGAAATCTTGTGAGAGCCTGCAGGAGTTTGAAGCCGAAGTTCAAGGTCTGATCAGGCTCGCCTACCCAGAAGCCCCGGAGGATTTTCTAAAAAACAATTATCGGTGCAAACATTCACTGATGGTTTGTGGGACGTCGCAATACAAAGGACTCTGAGATTGACAAGCGCGTCTAGAGATACTGAGTAGTCATATAGAAAAGTTCATATGGTCGCGCGTATTCTCGCGATCACGAGCAATCGACTCTGCTCTATCGCCGGTATCTTGTTTCGAGCGACGTCGCGCGTATTGAAGTACAACTGTCAGGCATTGACGTGTTCAGATTATTCACGCGATTGGAAAAAAATGAAGTACAAATTGGAAATATGGACCAAGAATTCAACACTGACCTGTTCATAGATGAAGTTGAGAGAAGACCAGTTATTTGGATTTCATATTCAAAGGAATTTTCAAATAAAATCATGAAGAAACGGGCTTGAGAACAACTCGTTTCGATCTTGAGCAATGGTGCTGACAATGAAGAGAATAAAAAGACTTTAGGTAAGAAGAATATTCATTTATTTTCACTTTGAATATTTTTACAAAAGCAGACCATTGTTCAGACCATACCATCCTGCCAGTCCAGCTTTCCATCATTCAAAAAAGTAATCTGTAAATGTAAAGATTGTAATTCGATTGGTTTATAGAAAATAAACATTATTATTATTATTATTATATTATAATTCGAATATTATCTACGTCTCGAACTGCGCGCCTAGTATGTGATCTATTCATATTCAACAATGGTGCAGCATGAACTGTATCCTCGTGTGTAATGCCATCTTTAATTCTGACATAATTGTGCAAAAAACACAAATAGCTTTAACAATGTTTTCAACAAAGTCAAGTTTCACGTCTATGGGTTGGTGTAATATTCGCACATAATTTCAAACGTGCATCCAACCAATTTTCGAGGTAACGATAAACAGTAATTATATTTTTTTTGTGTGAAAAGCATTTTGCCACCATACGGCCTCATTGAATTTTCCATCATAGCAAATGCTTCATCTGCCACTATTACATATGGTAGCTCATTATCCCAGTTATCTGTTATAGATTTGGGTTCATTAATATTTAAGGACTTTTCAGTGAGTTTTTTGTATAAGGTGCTTTCTTTGAAAATTCCTGAGTCACAATCTCTACCATAGGTTCCCACGTCGACCCATATAGAGCAGTATTCAGCGTAACATAAAGCCATTAGCACCAATGAAAAAAAAAGTTTAAAATTCAAGTACATATGTCCGGAGTTTGGGGGCTGAAATAATCGAATGTGCTTTCCGTCCAATGCACCGATGCAGTTAGGAAAATGAGCTTTTTGTTCAAATTCTCCAGCTGTTTGTATCCATTTGTCCTTATTTGGTGGATTCATAACAACTGTTTTCAGCTTTCCCCATATCACCTTGCACACTTGTTGAATTGCACCCGACAATGTAGACTTTCCAATGCTATAATCATACTGCAATTCACCTAATGAACAACCACTCGAAAGAAACCTGCAATAGAGCAAGTTCAATTAAATATCTTTTTTATTTCAGGATCAACACTACAGAAGAAATGGAAAAATTTACGTGATGTATATGTGAGAGATATGAAAAGATTTTAAATATTTAAAGTCTGATTCAGCAGCAATATCGAAACTTACTTCGGCTTATTTTCAAAGGTTAATATTTTTGCAAGTCACCGTACAAAAAATAGAAATGGTATGAAAAGAGTCTTCCGGGCTTATTGGCCGTGGTCTATTAGGAATAATTTCACCTAACGTTTCGCCTACAACTTCGGTAGGCATCTTCAGAGGATTCTCGGTCTAAGGTTGTACCTCGAACGCTGAATTTCTGACACTGGCGCGTTCGAACCGGAAAACGTCATCTGCGCGCCAGTTTATGGCGGGAAAAAGTGGCGCGTCTACGTGCGCGATGCTGATTGGCCCATCGCTCCCGCTTCGTGTCGGCTTGATCTTTGTTTTTTCTAAGGTCGGACCAGGCGCTATGCAAGAAAGGGGTCTCCTCTTTTCTATTTATGTTATTTTTGTGTTTATAAATTTCAATTGCTTCCATGTTCAGCCTGGGATAGTAACTTCTAATATTGGAAATAATCTCCGCTTTTGAGAAATCTATGTTGTGTCCATCTATTAGCGCATGTTCTGCTAGTGCGGATTTTTCTGTCTGATTCAGTCGACAGCACCGTTCGTGTTCCTTAATTCTTGTGTTAATACTTCGCTTTGTTGTGCCAACATAGACTTTGCCGCAGTCACAAGGTATTCTGTAAATACCAGCTTGTGAAAGTGGGTCAACTTTGTCTTTGGTTGTTTTGATCATTTGCCCAAGTTTTTGTGTCGGCTTATAAATGGTCTCGATGTTGTGCCTTTTCAGTATTTTTTCCAATTCTATCTGTGACCTTGGGGATGTATGGTAAGATGGCTCTCCCGTTAGGTGTGATTTGTGATGTGTTATCATCACGGGTGGAAGTTTTTGTTCTTATTGCCCTCTGAATTTCTTTGGTATTATAGCCATTGGCGATGAATGCATTCTGTAAATGTTCAAGTTCATCCTCCAGAAATTCCGGCTCGCATAATCGTCGGGCTCTTTCTACGAGTGTTTTGATAACTCCTCGTTTCTGTTTGGGGTGATGATTAGACTCCTTATGTAGATATCTGTCAGTGGGTTGGTTTTCTATAAACCCTGTGTCCTAGTTTTCCCATTAGGCTTTCTAGTTACCAAGACGTCTAGAAATGGTAGTGCACCATCCTTTTCAACTTCCATTGTGAATTGAATATTTGGGTGCCTACTGTTGAGATGGGTTAAGAAAGCTTGCAATTCTTCATCTCCGTGACCCCAAATGACGAAAGTATCGTCTACATAACGTAGCCACGTAGATGGTTTCTTCGATGTCGATTCGATGGCACTTTGTTCGATTTTTTCATGAAGAAATTCGCAATTGCAGGACTTAGAGGGTTTCCCATGGCGACACCGTCTATTTGTTCATAGAACTCGCCTTTCCACTGAAAATAGCTGGATGTTAGGCAAGTTCAAAGAGCTTTGCTATGTCATTCGGGAATATCTAGCAAAGCTCTTTGAACTTTGCCTAACATCCAGCTATTTTCAGTGGAAAGGCGAGTTCTATGAACAAATAGACGGTGTCGCCATGGGAAACCCTCTAAGTCCTGCAATTGCGAATTTCTTCATGGAAAAATTCGAACAAAGTGCCATCGAATCGACATCGAAGAAACCATCTACGTGGCTACGTTATGTAGACGATACTTTCGTCATTTGGGGTCACGGAGATGAAGAATTGCAAGCTTTCTTAACCCATCTCAACAGTAGGCACCCAAATATTCAATTCACAATGGAAGTTGAAAAGGATGGTGCACTACCATTTCTAGACGTCTTGGTAACTAGAAAGCCTAATGGGAAACTAGGACACAGGGTTTATAGAAAACCAACCCACACTGACAGATATCTACATAAGGAGTCTAATCATCACCCCAAACAGAAACGAGGAGTTATCAAAACACTCGTAGAAAGAGCCCGACGATTATGCGAGCCGGAATTTCTGGAGGATGAACTTGAACATTTACAGAATGCATTCATCGCCAATGGCTATAATACCAAAGAAATTCAGAGGGCAATAAGAACAAAAACTTCCACCCGTGATGATAACACATCACAAATCACACCTAACGGGAGAGCCATCTTACCATACATCCCCAAGGTCACAGATAGAATTGGAAAAATACTGAAAAGGCACAACATCGAGACCATTTATAAGCCGACACAAAAACTTGGGCAAATGATCAAAACAACCAAAGACAAAGTTGACCCACTTTCACAAGCTGGTATTTACAGAATACCTTGTGACTGCGGCAAAGTCTATGTTGGCACAACAAAGCGAAGTATTAACACAAGAATTAAGGAACACGAACGGTGCTGTCGACTGAATCAGACAGAAAAATCCGCACTAGCAGAACATGCGCTAATAGATGGACACAACATAGATTTCTCAAAAGCGGAGATTATTTCCAATATTAGAAGTTACTATCCCAGGCTGAACATGGAAGCAATTGAAATTTATAAACACAAAAATAACATAAATAGAAAAGAGGAGACCCCTTTCTTGCATAGCGCCTGGTTACCGACCTTAGAAAAAACAAAGATCAAGCCGACACGAAGCGGGAGCGATGGGCCAATCAGCATCGCGCACGTAGACGCGCCACTTTTTCCCGCCATAAACTGGCGCGCAGATGACGTTTCCGGTTCGAACGCGCCAGTGTCAGAAATTCAGCGTTCGAGGTACAACCTTAGACCGAGAATCCTCTGAAGATGCCTACCGAAGTTGTAGGCGAAACGTTAGGTGAAATTATTCCTAATAGACCACGGCCAATAAGCCCGGAAGACTTCTTTTCATACCAGTATATCCGGTCGTGAAAGCCTTAAACTATTCAAAAAATAGAAAGTGACAGTTTTTTTCAAGTAGAGAATGATAGTGATAGTAGAGAATGATAGTGATAAAGTCGTTCCCGAAACAGTTGATGAAAATAGTGACAGCAATATGGAGAAATACCCACTACCTGCAAAGAAATATAAACTTCATCCAGCCGACGAACACTTTGCCAAAATATAAGAAAAGAGTATTAACCAATGAGTTTCTGTAGAAAATAAAGAAGATGATGAAAATAAATTATTTTGCTTATCATCATTTAAAGAACTGAAAAAAGTACAAATATACCACAATTTCAGTACCGGAGGCCACTATCTTTTACTAGTGCATCTATATACGATATTTACAGTCACCATATCGCAAATCCACAGAAACAGTAGGCATTGCCAAGACAACACAGATTAGTTACACAGAGTTCCGTTCAGCACCATGAGTATCAACCTCGTTATAAGTACGGATATGCAATATATTCTCAAACAGATACAAATACAAACGCACAATATACACCATCACCACTATCTAGTGCTGAAAATCATGAAACTGATTTGTTCAATAGTGAAGAAAATAGCCCTAACATACAAGTTATGTATTATGTATCATGTTTTTTGATTAATGATAAAAAGCCATGTTCACTTTATTACATCCTATAAGTAATTAAATGTTCACCTTAAGGGTAACAATGAATTTTTTATGTTGGAGATATACGGTATCGTATAGCATTATCACTGCACTTCAAGTAGTTTTCAATAATGCTCAATAATTGAGGATAACTGGACTTCCGAACACATGAGACAGGACCAGGAAACCGATCCAAGCATCAAGGATTTTCTACATTCGAAAGAGAGCGGTTCTGGCAGAGCTTTCCGGAAGGATATTTTATATAAATATTCCTACGTTCAAAGCAACGTGGGCACAATGGGATTCCCTGGTTGTGGAAAATGAATTACTCAAACGGTTATGGAAATCAGATGATGGGAGGTCGTCAATTTTCCAATGGGTATTGCCCAGGAAAAAGATAGGTGAGGTTTTGAAAGAGATTCATGAGGGAAAATCAGGAGGACATCTGGGAGTCAACAAAATTTTTAAAAAAATCGGGCAGAGATTTTACTGGGTCCAATACAGGTATGATGTAGAAAGCTCGTGCAGAAGGTGTCGAGAATGCGGTGCCGCTACACAGAAATACAAAGTAGGCGCACCATTCGAACGAATCGCAATTGATATAGATGGACCCTTTCCTCTGTCCGACGATGGCAACAAGTACATTCTCGTTGCCATGGATTATTTCAGCAAATGGGTGGAAGCCTATGCCATACCAGACCAGGTAGCATCAACTGCAGCTAGGTCATTGGTGAACAACATGTTCCCAAGGTTCGGAGTACCGTACATTCTGACCAAGGAAGGAACTTTTAGTCCAAGTTGTTCATGAAAGTTTGTGAATTGTGAAAAATTTAATCAGTGTTCCTGAATATGAACATATTGTCATATGCGATGATAAAACCCCTAATCAAATCGCTGAGTTGAATATGCTTCGTGGTCAATTGAAATCCAGGGATTCCGCTGGAGGAAAAAATCTCACCATTAAATATGTAAATGGTTCACCGGCTATTGTAAGCACGATCCAGGGTACAAATACAAAAAACTAATTGGCCTCCTCTCTGAATGGACGGTCACATACTCCAATGTGCAATCTTTGTGCTCTAAATACCGAGAACTCCTGACGTTTGCGCATTTTCATCAACCCCCATTCATTTTGGTTAGCGAATCTTGGCTTCACCCCGAAATTCAGGATTCAGTGGTACACATCCCGGGTATCGACTGTTCAGAGGTGATATTGTAACAACTGTTGGTCACGGTGGAGTGTGTATCTATGTTGGAGAAGAAATTGTTCGCTCAAAGGACTTTTCCCTGACTGTAGGTTGTATTTACCGTCCACGTTCTTGTGCCTACGAATCTGTTTTGATTGACCATTTAACCCAGCTATCAGAGGGTAACACCTGCATGATAGCAGGTGACTTCAACCTTCCTGGCGCAACTTGGCCTATGACCCATCTGCCTCCGCCTTTGTCCCCCTCGTTTCCTTTTGCCAAGTTGGTGCAAGATTCTAATTTTGGGCAGCTCATTTCGAAGCCCACAAGATACCGTCAGAACCAGGTCCCTTCATTATTGGATCTCATCTCAGTTAATGAAGATAACCTAATCTCAGAGATCGAATATCTTCCTCCTTTTGGCAAATCTGACCACCTCACTCTGAGTACTAAAATCTAGTTCAGCGTTCCCTCAAATAGGAGAATGACTCGAAGATCTGTGGAAGTTATCAACTACAGAAACCTGAACAGAGAACTATCTGGCATAAATTGGAGGGAGCGTCTCCCACGTTCTGGGGTTGACGATATGTGGAGTATGTTTTCTGACATCCTGAGTTCGCTGTGCAGGATAATAGCTATGCAAAGGAAATTTTCACAAGTTCCACTAAACCTTGGATCGATGACGGCCTATGTGATATGATTCGTCACAAGCGAAGACTTTGGCGGAGGTCCAACAGACATAGAAAACCAGACGACTATGCCGCTCACCGAATCTAATCCAACTCTTTATCAGAAACCATTGATCGTGCTAAGAAATTTTACGAGTCACGGATTGCATCTTCGAGAGATGCGAAAAAGTTTCATAAATATGTTAGATAATTTTTGAACACTACAGTGACTGTTCCCTTGGTCAGAGATCCATCTGGAAAGGTCTGTGATAGCTATCAGGAGTCAGCCGAAGTACTAGCCGATGCATTCTCCGCCTCATTCACTGTCGAGCCCGATGGACCGATTCTAGCTGTGAAATGTCAACAGTGCAGATTTGATCTTTGCGATGTGTCATTCTCGGCGGAGCTTGTTGAGAAGGAACTGAAAAATTTGAAGGTGGCGTCTTCACCCGGGCCGGATGGTTTCGCACCAAGAATTTTCGTGAATTGTTCTGTTTCACTCTCTGTGCCTCTTGCTCTGATATATGAGGAGTCTTTTCGATCCCACACACTACCATCATCGTGGTTGAAATCATCAGTGACCCCCATCTTCAAGAATGGTGATGAACTATCTTCAACCAACTATCGCCCGATAAGTCTCACAGCTCTTGCTTCCCAAATATGTGGAAGGGTGGTAATGAGTCGGATGTTGGAGTTCCTGCTCGGAAATGATATTATTCCGCAGGAACAGCACGGCTTCCTACCGGGTAGATCCGTAATTACGAATCTTCTCCAGTATGTAAACGCCTGGACAAGGGCCTCCGATGCCGGGATCCCTATCGACGCTATCTATTTATATTTTTCTAAAGCCTTCGATCGAGTTCCTCTTAAAAGACTCCTTGTTGAACTCGATCATTTTGGAATCAGAGGAAAGCTTCCACTGTGGATCGGGGCGTTCCTCAACCATAGGGAATTTTGCGTTCGCGTATCCGACTGCGTCTCAAAACCCAGACCCGTATACAGTGGCGTTCCCCAGGGGTCCGTTTTAGGACCTATTCTGTTTTTATTGTTCACTGCAGATTTACCACTTCCACTTAGATCGTCGTGCTCTCAGTTCGCGGACGACACCAAACTTTATAATATTGCTGCTGCGAATTCGGCTGAGTTACAACGTGATCTTGACACTGTTTCCCAGTGGTGTAAAGACTGGCTGTTTCCTCTGAATCCGGACAAGTGCTGTGTGTTGCATTTAGGGAAGAGGAACCCGAGAAATACTTACACTTTGGAAGGGCAACCACTGTTGGCAACTGATCACCATGATGACTTGGGTCTGACTGTGTCGGATGATCTTACCTGGTCCAGACATGTCCAAAAAACACAGACAAGGCGAAGAGGTGACTTATATGATCTCGAAGGCCTTCTCTCGGTGTGATCCCGATGGTTGTAGTAAGATATACTCATCTTAACATCCGGCCAATTGTCGAGTTTGCGGGTCCGGTATGGTGTCCCAATCTAAAGAGCGACATAGATAAACTGGAGGCTGTTCAGAGGTCATCCACTCCGTATGGCTTCAACCGTCCTAGCTACGAGGATCGACTCCGAATATTTGGCTTGAGTACTTTTATGAACCGACCTTTGGGGGGTGACCTGATTGTCACTTATAGAGCCCTACATAATAAATTTGGAGTAGATTTGTCGCCATTGTTCAAACTGAACAGGAATCAACTGAGGGGTCATCACTACAAGCTGCACAAAGAAAACTTCAAGACTACTCCTCGTCAGATCTTCTTGTCCAACCGAGTTTTTGATACCTGGAACCGTTTGCCCTCAGAAATCGTGAATGCTTCGACATTGAATAGTTTCAAAAACAAATACGACGCCTATTGCGGGAGGCTTGAGGTGCCGTCAAATGTGTGATATGTGTGTGATAGATAGTGACTATTTTCTCGATATTATATCTGTGTACTGTCAACTTATTGAATTGAATTTTGTAAATTTAGAGCTCTTGATAGGCTTGGCCTCAGCTCCAATTTTCCTGTAATAATATAATAATAATAATAATAATAATTTACAAGATCAGAACAACAGCTCTTCACCCCCAGTCGGATGGCATGGTTGAGAGGTTCAACCGAACCATGTAAGAACACCTTTCCATGGTAGTGGAAAAGCATCAGAAGGACGGGGATAGACACCTTCCACTATTTATAATGGCGTATAGAGCAGCAGTTCACGATTCAAAGTTACCCCGGCTAGCATCCTCTTCGTAGCAGAACTACGATAACCCTGCGACTTGTTGTTCGGATTACCAAGCGCCCGAAGAAGTGGACGTGCGGGACTATACAGATAAGTTGAGGAACAGCTTGTTGAAAATCCATGAGACCGTTCGAGAAACACTGATACTGACAAGTGACAGGATGAAAGCTCGTTATGATTTGAAAGAAAATTTAGGGGAATTCAAACATGACGACCGGCTTTGGCTCTACAACCCACGTAGAAAAAAGAGGTGTATCTCCAAAGCTGACACCGTTTTGGGAAGGACCGTACAAGGTGAAAGAAGAGAATCAACGACGTGGTGTACAGAATTCAACGTAGCCATGATACAGGTTGTAGAGGATATTCGAACATTTGTAATTTCCATTGCAGTTCATAGGTTGATTGAAATGCACTTGTTTCAAGTTTGGTAAAATTGTAATGATGAAATTTTCAGAAATAAGAATATTGATGGAGGAAGTGCCGAGAAACTCCAGAGTCTCCTGCCCAATTATCTATCATTGTGAAAAATTGTGAGAATTCTATTTTCATGAAGAATATTCTGAATATTTTGAAGTACAATGGATTGACAATGTTCGACACCTTAGACATTTTGTAAGAGAACTTTGGCAGATAAGACACTCTGGGAGCAAGAGCGATAATTTCGAGTCACTGGTTCTCGATGCTATGATCTTTATACCAATAGGACATATTTCTATCCTAAGGAATTCTCGAATATTCATACGAAACATGGCCCTGAATACGAACCAGTGGCTCGAAAACATTTCGAGAAACAATCTGGGCTCGCGGTAGTGAAAACTGGCTTAATATTATGCAGAAGTCAGCCTTGGCTGGGATATTCTCATGATGGCATTATCATGAAAAATGATAAACCATAGGGTCTCTCAGAGATTAAATCTACATACAAAGGTTTGTAGAATTTTTGCAGTTAGATTTTGGATTCGATATTTTTTTTTTCCCAGCTAAACAAATATCTGGTGCTACAAGCCTTAAATATATTATTCTGAATAACGGCACATATGAATATAAAAAAAAACATCAATAATATGGGCAGATACAGTTTGTAATTATAATTATGAATGTTAATATTTGCCATTTCATTGTATATTTTTCAGAGAGCAAGTCTTTTAAAGAGATTGAAATACTGCATGATGAAGAATATACTCATAAAATGGTATCAGCTTTAAAGAAAAAATATGTAGAGAACCTGCTGCATAAAATCTATTCATGTTGAAAGATATTTTGGTTTTGTTTGAATTGAAATCATTAGGGATGTAAGGATGTTAGATTTATCAACGACATTGAAGGCCCTCTTATGATTTGAATGAACAAGTTTGGTGATGAATAAAAGATACTTATGTTTGAAGTTCCCGGAAGGCTGAAGCTAGCAACAACGACTCCCGCTCAGAATAATAATAGTAATAATAGAGTTATAATCTCAATTCAATTTTGATTTCATTAAATAGGTTTTTTTTTCATTCAATTATATTTTGGATTTAGAAATGCGGAGAATATCTGATTTTGAATTTTTTGCTAAATGGGTGGGAGTATTTGCAAGAGCCGCATGCTATGTTAGTACGCCATCCAATTGCGATATGACAAGTTCGGTCAGAAATGACAAGTTCGGGCAGTTTCCAACAATCGTTGGACAATTGTGACAGAAAAGAAGCTGTGTTTTTTAGATTTCCAGATTATTCATGAAAAGTTCGAAGTGTAGAGTACGGAAAAGTTGGTGGAATCGACGGTTGTAGATTGTCACATCACAAACTTTTGCACAAAGACAAGAAAATTCATCTCGTGAGAGGAAGAAAGAAGATGAAAATTCGGAAGCAGTTGAGAAGTCAGATGAGACAACTGAGAGTTCTGAGTGTTTATTTACATGGACTAGCGGGGATCGTCAAGTATTAAGTCTTTGCGATGAAGCATCGACGGTTACATTGATTGATGAGACAATCGCGAAGAAACTCGAATTGGCAGGCCCTGTGGAATCTTTATGTCTCAAATGGATGAATGACGAGACTTCATGGCAGAATGAATCAATGAGAATTGACATGAACGTTTCCAGAGCAGACGACGAGAACAGCATTTTCGCCACGAAAGGTACAGGAACAGTAAATAATTTGTCTTTGTCCATAAAAACAATTCGGATGGCAGAAATGACAAAATATTCTCAATTAAGAAATCTTCTTAACAATGACATTCATGATGTCCAACCTGTTCTCTTGATTGGACAGGATTAAAATTGATTTAATTATTGTCGTTCAGATACGCTGTGGCCAGGAAAATGCCCCTCTTGCAAGTAAATGTAAATTGGGATGGGCTATTCGTGTTCTTTGTAAAGGATTCTCGAACGATAGAAAAACACAGGAAATTCTTCATATTATGCACGTTTTTCAAGTGGATCAAGATGAAAATTTTCATGAAATGGTGAAAAATCGGTGTGCTAGTTACACTAGACCGGGGGTGGCCAAGACGTCGACCGCGGTCTACTGGTCGACCGCGAAGGCAATTTAGGTAGCCCGCGAGAGATTGATGAAACGTATGTGAAAAACAGGAAATAGTTCTAATGGACATAACCCTCAAAGATGGATTTTCATGTTTTTCACTAATCCCTCATTATCCATCTCTATTCTACGTATATAAAAAAATTGTTACACAAGAAATGTATCTATGCAATACGGCATCTGGATCCGCTAGTTAGTACTCCCTCGCCTAGCCACAGGCAGGCTGTCCTATCGGCAGAGACGATGACAGATTCGCGAAGAGCAAACATTGTATGATTCGCGAGTTATTCATCGAAATTTCTAGCAAATGAATGGATCTGAGCGTGAAGAGTTTATTTAGTGCGTTTGGCAGACGGTCTACATTTAGACTGAATAATTTTCTTTTTTGTTCCTTCGTCACGTTAAATTCGTGGGCTGTAATAATAATAATTAAGTTTGTGACCCATTCAAACAAGATGAGTATGCCATCTAGTTCAGGTGTGAAAAGAAGTAAGACTTATCGTTATCACAGTGAGTGGGAGGAAGAATTTTTCTTCATTATGGTAAAAGAAAAATGTGTCTGATTTGCAATTCAAGTGTGGCAATACCAAAAAGAGAAATGTTGAAAGGCATTTCAAAACAGTGCATTTCAAATATATTAAGTTTTCCAGTTGGCAGTGAAAAAAGAAAGATGAAAGTACGTGAATTGAAAAGCAGCTTATGTGTGCAACAAGTGTATTTCAAGAAACAGAATCGAAATCAAGAGCTGCTACTCTGGCGTCTTTCGCAGTAACAGAAATATTGATGAAAAAAAAGAAACCTTTCGAAGATGGGGAAGGGGAAATGATCAAAGAAGCCATGCAGAAAGGTGGTGAAGCAATTTTTAGTGACTTCAAAAATAAGGTAGAAATTCTATCGGCCATAAATGATATTTCTCTATCACGAAACACTGTAATGCGAAGAAGTGAAGCTTTATGTGAAAATTTGGAACAATTGATAAAGGAGGACTTGCAAAAATGTAGTTTTTTATCATTTCAATTCGATGAATCAACAGATTTAACTGACATTGCTGAATTATGCATTTTCGTGCGTTTAGTTTTTGAAGATATATGTCGTCGAAAGAAGAATTATTGACGATGATTCCAATGAAAGGGCAAACCAGAGGTGAGGATATCTACAAATCTTTCAAAGATTTGTAAAAAACACAAAGTTTCCGATTCACAAATTAGTTGCTATCGCTACAGATGGAGCACGCGCTATGCTTGGATGGAATGTTGAATTAATTAAATTGTGCAAAAATGATGATGACTTCCCATTTTCACCAACTATCACTGCATCATACACCAACGAGTTTTGTGCTCTAAAATTCTGGACTCGGATATTATTATGAAAATTGCCTTTAAAATAGTTAATTCTATTCAATCCAGAAGTTTGGAAAGGCGCCAATTTCGAGCTATACTTGAAGTGACTGAAGCCGAACATTCTGATCTTTTGCTACATACAGATGTTAGGTGGCTTAGTCGTGGTACTTTTTTAAAGAGGTTTCGCCAATTACTGCCAGAAATCAAAATATATATGCAATCCAAAGGAGAAAATGTACCTGAGCTTGAAGATGAAGCATAGCTCATGAAAAACTCAATGAGTTGAATCTAAATCTTCAAGGGAAGAACAGAAATTTAATTGATATGATAACTTCGATTAAAACATTCAAAACTCAGATACAAATGCATGCATCTCAATTATGAAGAGGAGAATTGACAAACTATAAGAGCATGGAAGAAGAATGTGCACACAACTCGAATCAAAACTTCGACAATTTCGCCAGACAGCTGGATAACTTGCACCTGGAATTCGAAAGAAGGTTTGAGGATTTCGGCCCTCTTGAGGAAGTGCTGTGTTTCATGACATTTCCTTTCTCTGAAAGCATTGACATTTATAGCGTCACTCTTAAAGTAGGAAAATTAATTGATGCTGAACCTGTTGCGATTGAAGAAGAGATAATAAAAATGAGATGTGACATATTTTTAAAAGCTCGAGCATTTGAAAATAATACAGATTTTTGGAGACTGATTTGAAAAGAGAAGTTTCCATGCCTGAGAAAAGTTGCTTCATATTTAACCTCATTTTTTGGTTCCACTTATCTTTGCGAATCGTCATTTTCCAATATGAATATGATAAAATCAAAACACCGTTCCCGTTTAACAGACGGCCACTTAGCTTCTTGTTTGCGCATCACAGTTACTTCTTACACTCCCCAATATGATGAAATTGTTGACAATATGCAGTGCAAAATATTAACCGGAAAGATGACACAGAATAAAAATTATGAATTTCATTTTCAACGTTTAAATAAAAACAACTCATTAAATTATTGCTGATGTTTTATCTCTTTCTTGTAAACTCTGCCTAACAGTCGCCCGCAAGATATATTTTGAACACAAGTAGACCTCAGAGGTCAAAAGTCTGGCCACCCCTGCACTAGACAAACTGAGTTCAGTTGATGCTAGAGCAATGAAAATCATGGAATGTTGGAATAGTATAATTTATCAATTTATTCAGATTTAGTTAAAGTTGCCTCAGTAATGATATATAGATATACTGATTTATATGATATGTAAAAAATGACTTTTGTAAAAAATATTGAAAAATAAAAACATCATAAAAGGCTTTTCTCAAGATTCATCTTTAATAATCTATAATAAGACAAAAAGATGGCGCCGACCTGCCTAGTATGTTCTGGTACCGTAAGTCGGAATATCGAATGTTTAATGTGTTCAAAGAGCAATAGTCATTTGCTTCATTTAAATTGTGCACAAATGAAGAAGTCTGGTGAATTAAAGTCCTGGAAGTGCAGTTTGTGTACATCGTCGAACCTAACCTCATTTGACGCAGATATGTCGAAGAGGTTGGTGTCTGAGTGTATGACCCTCATTTCAGGAGTCTTGAAGTCAACGATTGAGGATAGTTTGAGAATTCAATTCCGCGGTGTAATCGACGAACTACGTAAAGAAGTCAAAATGTTGAAGCAGAAAAATATTCAACTGAAAACCTTGGTAGAAGGCATTGCATCACGGAATACCCCCACAACAGCAGTTACACCCACTATTACTGAAACATTGAAGATTCCTGTCAATGTACCGACTATTCAGAGAAATCAAAACTCTGTACAAAATAATGAAACAAGTAAAAAAAAAATGTGGTCTGAAATAACTACAGACGCAATTAACATTAATGATCATACCAAATTGGAGAAGAAAAATAGTAAAGAAGGTGACAAAGATGATTTTCAACTTGTTATTAATAAAAAGCGTAAACAAAATAAACGTAGAAGTATAGTTGGCACTGGAAAAAGTGATGAAATCAAAGCAGTTACATTATTTTCACATGCTCATATTAGCAATCTTTATCCTGATATTACGACCGAAAAACTAATTAATAACCTAAACAAAAAAGATCTGAAGGATGTTAAATGCATACAACTCCGATCGAATAGACCTGATGAATACTCTTCTTTCAAAGTATCCGTTCCATCATCAGAATTCGAAAAATTGAAAGATCCTAACTTATGGCCTGAAGGAACAAGGATAAACAATTTTTTATTCCGTCTCATGAAAAATCATCAACCTCCTGGAAGAATCGATCCAATTGTACAAAAGTGAAAAGTAAATTAGTCCACATCAACATTCAATGAATTGGCAATAGTCTGGTAAGATTGGATGAATTTATAAATAAACACGAATGTCAGTTTCTAGCTGTCACCGAGCACTGGAAATCAACAGACGAACTACCGGCATATAAACTGTCAAATTTTCAACTCGTTTCCTCCGTCTGTCGGCTTGTAGGAGAGCACGGTGGTAGTGCAATATATGTTCGAGATTGTTTATTCAGTGTAACTACTGAGGTCAAAGAATTTGTACGCATGAGTATTCCATATTCTTTTGAATGCTCAGCTGCGATTGTAAATATTGGGACATAGTCGTTCTGTTATTGTTTCGATATACAGATCGCCGACGGAAGCAATGAGCAATGTGGATCTCTTCTTTGAAAAATTGTTTTACAGAAACTTACGGAAATGAACGTAAAATATCTAATTGCGGGAGATTTTAATATTCACACGGAACCTTCCTCAAAAGACCCTAATAAGGCTATCCTCTTGTCCATTGTTGATTCGTTCGACGCCAAATTAGTAATAAATAGTCCTACTCGCAACGAAGCGTGTATTGATAACATTATCTCTAACATTGACAATATTTCGGGATATAATGAGCAGGCTCATGTTTCTGATCACCTCGCTCAGATTATTTCGTTTCAGAGCGATTTTTCAGACTCGGTAAGATCAATTTGTGTGCGTCCTATAAATGAAACAAATTTGACCAATTTTATTTCACAACTATCCAGGGAAGATTGGGGGAAATTGTTGGATTTTCCACCAGAGGATGTAAATTCACAGTGGAGTACATTAATGAATATGTATAAAAAGGTTTTCGATTCTTGTTTTCCTACGAGAAAGATCAGAACTTCGAATGGTAGATATAAATATTTTCCACGTCACTGTCCGCAATTCGAGGAGCTCCGAAGGCTTCTTCAAATTACATATATTGTTTCTTGCAGCAGTCCTGCTGCCAAGGAATCGTATAAGAAAGTTAAATCAAGATACGATTTTTATTTGAAGAAATCTAGACAGGATTACTACCAATAAAAAATATATGAATTCTGGAAATAAATCTAAGGAAATTTGGAATATAATCAGGGAAAAAACAGGAAAACAATCCAAAACGTCTGGAATGAATATAGTGGGTTCTCCTCAAGCCGTGGTTGAGGACTTTGGTGTTCATTTCAGAGGTAGTCAATTAGAACAACTTTATTCATCTATTTCAAGATCGAACAAAATTAATCGAAATGAAAAGTCTTTCTTCATGTTTGATGTGACTGAAAAGGAAATTCTACATGTAGTTAATAAGATAGCAAACAAAAAGAGTTGTGGTCAAGATAGTATTCCTATAAGTGTAATTAAAAAATCCATCACCGTTATTATAAAGCCCATTAACTTTATAATAAACAATAGTTTCAAATACGGAATATATCCAGATATGCTTAAAGTCGCTATGATTAGACCTATTTATAAAAAGCATGATCCAACCGATATAAAAAACTATAGACCCATCAGTTTGTTGAACAATTTCGGTAAAATATTCGAAAAAATACTATGTAATAGACTGCTGAGTTTTTTTAATAAGTTTAATATTTTCAGTGAACAGCAACACGGATTCCTGAAGGGTAAAGGGACAGATACTGCCTTGTATAAGTTGTCTGAAATGATTGTCGAGGGCCTTGAAGAAAGAGACTTACTTTTGGGCATCTTTCTTGATTTTTCAAAGGCCTTTGACTCGGTAAATCATGACATCCTATTTCAGAAGCTTGAAGCTTATGGTATAAGGGTAATACATTGAAATTAATCAAAAGCTACATATATAACCGTACTCAGTATGTGTCATTAACTGTTGATGGTAATGAATATACATCAACCACATCTGTGGTTGTTGAAGGCGCTCCTCAGGGTAGTCACCTCGGACCATTATTATTTTTGATTTACGTCAATGATATGCCGAATATACTTCCAACACTTCACGAGTATTTTGTGAATTACGTCGATGATACTAATTTGCTTATACGAGCAAAAAATCAAATGAGTTTACAAAATCTCATCGATACTGTAGCTGAGACGATGAATTCTTGGTGTCAGTCTCATAATTTGAAGTTGAACACGGAAAAAACAGAATTTGTTTCATTCAGTCACAAATTGAGAAATTCAGGTATAGATGACAACATGTTTTTCTCAAGGAGTGAAATAGATCTGAAAGCTAGCACAAAATTTCTTGGAGTTGTAATAGACCAACATCTCGAATGGACGGAACATGTTGAACAGGTGTGTAAAAAACTCAATAGGGTAATGTATTCTCTGAGAGTTCTTAAATCGGAATTGACTGTTGACTTCTTGAAGACCATATACTATGCCAATTTTCAATCTGTTATGGCATATGGATTACTAGTGTGGGGAAGTAGTCAGCAGGCGGTTTCAGTGTTCAGGGTTGAGAAATTGGCGGTCAGATGTATGTTCGGTTTAAAGTTTCGGGAAAGCTGTCGTGGAGTTTTTAAGGAGAACAATATTCTCACTCTACCAGCATTATACATATATAAATGTCTACAATTTGTATTCAAACATCCAGAATACTTCGATAAGTTCAGAAAGTCTGGTGCTTACAGTGCGAGAGATAACTTTTTGATCTATCCAAAGCACTCT
This sequence comes from Hippodamia convergens, assembly GCA_038502775.1. Classification (NCBI taxonomy): domain Eukaryota; kingdom Metazoa; phylum Arthropoda; class Insecta; order Coleoptera; family Coccinellidae; genus Hippodamia; species Hippodamia convergens. Next base: position 54,117,987 of record CM076609.1, on the reverse strand, counting down.
CTTTCATTCACTGAGACATCTTGCACATATGTCTGTATCAAATTGTTTAATGCCTTGCCGATATTTATCCGTGAATTGGATAATTTCAAATTGTTTCGGGGAGAGATCCACAAGCTTTTGCTTCAGCGAGAGCCTTACAGAATCAACGAGTTTATTTTTGGTTGTTAATTTGTATTTTTTCATGACGTTTCCCAGTTTCATTATGAATTGATGTAATGATTTTTGGCGAATAAAGGTATTATTATTATTATTATTATAACAACATGGTAGCAGAGTGAATATCTTCGTAACGTCTAAGCAGCCTCAATTCGAATAAAGATTGTGTAAAATAAAATAAAAATGACAGATCAGGAGATTATTGCAGTGGAGAAGTTGAAGAACCAAGAAAACTTTCCATTATGGAAATGGCAGATTGACATTATATTTGGTGCAGTTGGACTTTTGGAATAAGTATATGGTGGAAAAATTAAACCTGAACTATTTGACAAAAATGAAGCTGAAGTTGAGAAATGGGTAAGAGAAGATTCGAAAGCTAAAAAGACAATCATGAGTACAATTGATAAAAGTCTTCTGATTCATTTATTATCAAAAACTACAGGTAAAGAGATGTATGACACCCTGAAATGTTTATTTGAAGGGGATGATTCAACTATCAGATGTAATCTCATGAGTCAATTCTACAAATTTGAGTACGATAATAATAAAACTTTTGCTGACAAGATAGCAGTATTACAAAATATCGCTTTTAGGTTGGAAGCACTGAAAGAAAATATTTCGGACAATATGATTATTTTGGAAGATTTTATTATCTTTGCCTGAAAAATTCAAAAATTTTGATTTGGCCTGGAAGTCTACCGCTGTTTCAGATAAAACCATATATAATCTCATTGCAAGATTGTCAACGAAAGAGTTGAAGAACACTACGAAGGAGGAACACACAGTTGGTGATAATATTTTTAGAGTGTTACATAAAAACCAAAACAGAGGGTATCAGAACCGAAATAATATAAAATGTCACAATTGAGACAAGTTTGGACATATAGCCAAGTTTTGTAGGAGTTGTGAAAGGAAAAATTATGAAACTTCGGGAAATATAAGAAGAAATGATGTTTGTAGAAATTTCAGAGGTCGAGAATATGCCATCAACAGCAACCGAAATAAAAATGATTCTATTAAATGTTTTATTCGTAAGAAAAATAATCATAAGACTTTAAGTTGTTATTTCAGAAACGAAAATGATGGAAGATCTACTGGTAGCTCGCATGTGGCATTTCTGACAAGACATAGAAATAACAATTCGAACAAATTCATCATTGATAGTGGAGCTAGCTGTCATATGACAAATAATTCTGAAATATTAGATGAAATGGAGATAAGGGATATAACATTTACAGTTGCTAACAATCAAATAATGCAGGGCACAGATTGGGAAATTTTAAAGGAGAAAATTTTGATCTCAAAAACGTCACATATGTGCCAGAATTGAGCGTGAATCTTCTTTCAGTTAATAAAATCACAGAAAATGGAGGTGAAGTTCTTTTCAAGAGAAATGTTGCAATAATATCCAAAGATTCGGAAGAGATCATGAGAGGACATAAAAATAAAAATGGTGTTTTTGAGGTAGAAATTTAAAAGAAACAGGATAATATATTTCTAACTCGAGAGATTTGGCACAATGGGTCATATTTGTGATGTAAATTTAAAGAAATTGAAAGAAATGGCTGATTAAATCAATTTTAAAAGTGGGTGTACAAGCAAAACACACAAGATATCCATTTTCAGGTCATTTGCCAAAAGCAAAAAGCACCCTAGAAATAGTACACACAGATGTGTGTGGACCCAACTCTCTAACACATATTTTATTACATTCATTGATGATTATACTCACTATACTGAAGTTTATTTATTCGAAAATAAAAGTCAAGTGGCTGAAATTGTGAGAAACTATGTGGCCAAAGTTGAAAATGAAAAGCTGATGAAAATATCAAAAATAAAATGTGATGGAGGTACCTTTACTAAAATTTGCAAAGCAGAAGGGAATCATTTTAGATGTCAATTGCCCTCATAGTAGTCAATTGAATGAAAAAGCTGAGAGAATGAATCGCATTCTGGAGGATAGGACCAGAGCACTTCTAATTGAATCGAATATGGAAACTGAAATGTGGGGAGAAGCTATCCTAACAGCAACTTATTTGAATAATAGAACACCTACATCCACTCTAGATGTTACTCCAATTGAAAAGTGGACAGGACAACGACCGGATCTCAGTAAAATTCATACCTTTAGATGTGTAGCATATGCTAAATCCTTGACTCATTCAGGTAAATTCGAGCCAAGATCACAAAAGTATACGTTTGTAGGATATGGAATGAATGGATATCGTCTATGGGATGCAGCAAAAAGAAAGATAATCGCGTCTCGAGATGTGAAATTTTTTGAAAATGTATTCGTTCATAAAGAAGATACAGGAAATGATCAAGAAAATAATGAAACTATAGAAAATGATGGAGAGAATGCCGAACAAGAAGAACTATCAGATGAAGGTAATAGAAGTACTAATGAAGCAATATATGAGGAAAATTCCGAACAAGAACTACAAGATGAAGAAGATGAGCCTTCTAATGAGACAAATAGATGTAATTAATTCAGGAGAAGAAAATGATGATGACGAGTTAAATTAACCTAGAGTTCTGAGAAATCGAAATGAAATAAGTCAACCAAGATATCTTGATGACTATGAATTAGATTTATCTTATTTAGATGAAGATGGAGTTGCGATGATAACGTATCAAGAGGCAATTGAGTCAGAAGAAAAAGAACAATGGATACAAGCTATTGATCGATAGAAGAAATCTTCGAAAGATAATAACACTTGGAAATTTGTGAAAGAAGATGAAGCGAAAGATCGACAATTGTTAACTGCCAAATGGGTATTGGTGAAGAAAGAAAATGAAATATACAAAGCAAGACTAGTAGTAGTGAGGGGATTTCAACAGGTAAGAGAAATTGATTTTCAACAAACATACAGTCCGGTGGTAGATATGACAAGTCTGCGAATGTTATTTACTGTTGCATCGGAAAATCGATATATTCTCGCGACGTTTGATGTAGAAACGGCATTTTTGAATAGTAAGTTGAAAGAAGATAATTATATGGAAATACTTGAGGGCTATAAACAAAAGAAAGGATATAGTTGCAAATTGAATAAGAGTTTATATGGATTGAAACATTCTCCCAAAATGTGGAACAGTACTTTAGATCAAGCATTGGAAAGTTGTGGTTTGAAAGATCCTTGTGTTTACAAGAATGAGGAAAATACAATTTATATGGCTATGTTTATATGTCGACGATGGAATTGTATTTGGAAAAGATAAAAAGAATATTGATATTATATTGTTTGAAATTCAAGAAAAGTTCAAGATAAAAGTCAATAAGACAAAGAATAAATTTTTAGGTATGAATATCACTCAAAAATCCGATGGAATATTTCTAGATCAAATGAAATATTGCAAGAATATATTAAAAAATATGGAATGGCACATTGTAGAACTGTAGATACACCTATTGCAATCACAAAATCAGAGGAGTCAACGAAGTTCACACACACATATCCTTATCGAGAAGTAATAGGAAGTTTATTATATCTAGCGACAAAATCAAGACCAGAAATTAGTTTTTCTATAACATAATAAAACTGCTACTCTTGATTCATCCAGCTCGTCAGAAATTGAATTCAATGTTGAAATACCCTTCAAAATATGGCATGATATCGATTCTGAAAGCGTCATATATAAATCTAGCAAAAAGTACAGCGTAATTATTTTACTCTCAAGAAAGGGAGGTGGACTAATGTTATATTTGAACTTGTTCATAAAGAGACAAAATTGCCTTGTGCTTTTATATTCAAACGATGCACTATGTCCAAATCTGGTATCTGTGCAAAAATTGAAGCTTCTTGTACCGAATGCAAGGCTACCTTTTTAGGCAGTATTGTCAACAAACCATTTAGTTGTTTAGATGCGATTCCTTTAGAGTGTTCCATCGATAAATTTGACCCATCCGTCAAATATATCAAAAAACGCCCGCTGAATGGGGAAAAAACAAAAACTACTTCGGAACAACTTGCAGTTGGAGCTACGTCAGCATCAAATTGACGTAGGAATAAAGCAGATAAAATCATGCAAACTTACGATGAAGAACCTCCAAATCTATATAAAGCTGCAACTTTGCGGAAGGCCAAGTAAGAAAATAAAGATAAATCCCTAAATATCAAAGGAACTTCTCCTGTTTTGAGTTTGCAGTACATGAAATATAACTCTTTCGTTGGATCTATCCTAAGGTGACCATTCGTACTGATTTTACCAGTACAGTACTGGTTTTCGGGCATTAGTCCTGGTAAGTCATCAAACAAAACCAGTACGCGAAATGTACTGGTTTTTGATTAGATATAAATCCTGAAACTAAAACTTGGGTTCTTTTTCCTCATAATGTTTCGACAGTGTTTCATAACACGGTTTTGAAGTTAGAACGACAGGATATTTCAATGTTAAAACAGAAATTATTCATAAGGACCTCAAAACGAAAATTGCCGACACTATTTCAGTATCGTAATGGGTTCATTACAGTACTAAAAGTAGTGCTGTAATGAAACTCATTGCAGCATTGTTTTCAGTTATATTTTTCGTTTTGTGGTTGTCAGTACTGACCTCTGATCAACTCACTTTTCGAATCAAATTCCGCAATCTGTCAAAGTTCGTTAGTGACACCAACTGCCAAGATGCAATACGAAAGTAACTAATCTGAATTTTTATTTGAATTTCGAGAGTTTTTCCACAAAATTTTACTGAAATACGAATTTTGCATTCGTGTTGGAATAGGAGCTCATTCTGCAACTCGTTTTAGAACATACTATTCTGCCACTACAATTTAAAAAAGTTGGTAGAAGACGGCTTAGTTGAGCCAAATTTTTTCAAAACAAAAGTACTTGAATTTTACTCTACATGTCTTCAATATCTGGAAGAGTAGGGAAGCCATTTTGAAGGAATTGAAATGTTCAATTGGATATCATTAAACATCAAACCTACTCATCAAATGGTTCAAGTGTGCAGTGATCATGTTATTCAACATTATTCCGAAAAGGAATTTAGTCGAGGATGAGCTTTTTCTGCTTTTTGATGAGATATGTTACATACAGCGCTACACCACAGATGAGAAACGTCTAATTGGAGAGAAAATAGTGTTTCGGTATCAGATCGGTGGATTGAAATTTTTAAAAACTTCAAAGAAAATGATGTATCCTGTATCCTGAAGAACGGGTTTTTTCTTTATTGAACAACATCTGGACCATCGAAAAAACTCAATTGAAAGTAGAAACTTTAAAATCCTTGTTGATTGTCAAAAATAATTCTGATGCAACCTGTTCAGAATTCTATGAAAATATTCAAAAAAACGAGAATTTGTTAAAAGCAATTAATTCCTCAGAAAAATATAAAAACCAAACTGAATCATATTTTATTTTTTCAGTTACAATTATGTTCGAACATTTTATCATCATCATCTTTCGTTATTTTATTATTCTTTGGTGTTTATCATTATTATTATTTATTTACATTTTATCTTCATTATGTTCTATTGTTATATCGTGAAATCACATTTTGTTTTTAAAATTTCTTATGTTTGAATGAATATACAAGTCTAAAACCGTTTCATTAAGATAGGTGAACAAATTGGCCCGTTATGTGAATTTTTCGGTAAATTCGTACAATTTGGGAGTGACTGCTCACATTTCAAATTGTACTGGTTTCAGGTAAGAAAAAAATGGTCACCTTAATCTATCCACACTATTAGTATTGACCCATTCTTCGGGCATTATTGGCTGCCTGAACAAATAGCAGTATATATAGATCACCATGATGAAATTTATATAGACGGCACTGGATCTCTCATAAAAAGAATCTCCAACCGAGTGGTGAATTATGTCCTCATATATATCTATACCAAGCAGTTTCGGAAACACCTACTCATAAAATGCCAATTTTTCAAATGCTCAGTTCAGTTCAAAATAACAATGAAATACACTAATAGCTCTTGGTGTTCCTTAGAATAGGTGAGAAGTACAGGTCTAATTTTCCGGTTCCACGAACAGCAGTTTGTGATTTCGATAAGCTTTCTCAATGCAATTTGTAAAGTATTTGCCATGCTCTACAATTGAGTAAAGGCGGACTGGAATTACCTGGGTCATTCATTAGATTACATATTTCTCATTATATGAACTTCATATCACGATGGCCATGCTTAACGAAAGCACAACCAAAAGTAAAGAAATTCTACTTATATGCAATGGCTCTATTAACAAAACAAACAGAACTTCATAAATTCCAGGAGATGGTCAAACAAATCCTCATTCTTAGTTGTAGTGAAGAATTCGGTAAAGAACAAGAATGGTAAAGCTGTAATTGCTCAGAAGTAATATAAAAGGGAACGAGAATTGCATTGATCTCATAAACGAAAATGGACAACAAGATCACTATAACCAAGATGGAGATTTTCCATTAGGGTTAGATGACGTAGATAATAATATTATAATATGGGCTAAAAATATTTTCAAGGAATGAGAAATTGACGTTAAATTTTCAGAACAAGGAAACCAAATTAACCCTTTTTACAATCCTGAAATGGCAAAGAAATTAAAAAATTTAATTCACTACTATCCCATTTTCAGTGGGGTTATGATAGATTTTTTTGGATATGGTGATCCTACTGTAAGTTCTGCTTCTGTCGAATCGGAATTCAAAGATGTGAAACATGTCTTACTGAAACATGAGTCTTGACCAACGAGGGCAGACAAATTAGTATCTACACATCTACTTTCTTTTAGAGGTCGGTCAAAATTAGCTCTACCTGAAAGTAATTTAATCACGGAAGGTATTGCAGAATCCACTGAAGAAATTGCAGCTTCTGTTGATATTCTTGAAATTTCACCTACGGTATCAGCTATAAAAATACAAGACAGCGAAAACGAAGAGAAGGATATTCTCAGAAATGATGAAACGATAAAATCGAGTGATGAAGAAGATGATTCTTTAGGAGCTGAATATAATTGGCGAAATAAAAATTCCTCCGTTAGAAGAAGACGAACATATTTGGACACATGTCCCACGATCGATAGTTCTTACTTTCAACGCAAATTTGGAATTGAGAATCTTCAAAATGGTAATAAGTGTCCATTGGTGACGAACAAGGGACAAAAGTTTGCACTTTATAATAGTTGCGGATTCGATAGTATTATTTGTGTGAGGATATTAAAAAGGCTGAGGCCACTCTTGATAAAATAACATAATAACATATATTTTAGGCAACACAAGTTGCATACGCATGTGTCAGGTTATTCCGGTCATTCGTTGTCTAGCTTGCGTTGAGGTTAGACATTGTAAGATCAATTAATTGGGATACTGATTATTAAACTCAAAAGTATATCCAGTGTTTTAATAAAATAAATGCAAACACGGTAAGCCTACCGTTACATGTTGTCAGGTGTGTTGATTTTCATGATATTTAACCACGGATTCCTTGGAAATGAAAGGATTCAAGATTACTCACGTGATGGAATTTTCCGGAAACATGGGACAAAATTGGGCCACATGGATCCAGAAATTTGATTTATATAAGCCGTGGACCCTGAAGCTCCTGAAGAAAGTGTTATATTGTTCACCCTGTATATGCGCCGATATGTTGATACGCATAAAAACTAACATACATATGTTCCCACTATGTATTCGTTGTTCCAGAATAAATCAGTATTAAGTCGAATCTCGTATGAATTATTTTAATTTAACCTCAAGTTATTACAGTGGCGACGAGGATTAAAAATAAAGTGAATTAATTAAATTATTGCTAAATTAAATTGCGAATCATGTCTTTTGGCAAAATCGAGGAATTTAGACTGTCGGAGAAGAACTGGAATACGTATATTACCCGTATTAAACAGTATTTCAAGGCCAATAAAACGGAACCGGGACTTCAAACAGCCATCCTGATCACCGTCATGGGAGATGAGGCATTCGAATTACTAAATGATCTTTGTGCCCCCGGAGTCACCGGAAAATAAGCCATTTGAAGAATTAGTTAAGATCATGCAGGAGCATTTGGAACCGAAACCATCTGAAATTGCTGAAAGGTACATATTCAGACAAAGGAAGCAACAAATTGAAAATTGTTGGCGTGCAGACAGAAATGAATTCTGGAAAAATAACCCTACCGAACAGGATTTGCACCTGCGACTTCCGAATTCCAGAATTAAATTCTGTCTGCACGCCCATAATTTTCAATTTTCCATATGATAGAAACATTCATAATTTATTCATCTTGGCTAATTAACACGGAACACATCTTTGAACTTGGAGGAACTTCCTCCCCTCGAAGAAGATGAAAGGTTCTTTGCGCAGTGGTTTCTTGCTATAAACCCCAGAAATATGTTCAGGTTGAGAGCTTCCGTTCAATGGAGTATGTTTCGACGTCCGGTATACCTCAGGGATCTAACCTTGGCCCGCTGTTGTTCATACTCTTTATAAACGATGTCATTGATGTGATAGCGAGTACAAAGCTGGTTTTTGCTGACGACTTGAAGATTTTCCGCAGGATAGTGAATTCAGATGACTGCAGGAGTCTCCAGGAGGATATAGACCGTCTATATCGATGGTGTATCGTTAACAAGCTCTACCTCAATATTTCTAAATGTAGTGGCGAGAAGTAGGCAACCTGTCATGTTCTCTTACACAGCTTGCGGTGAACTGTTGTCAAGGGTGGCTGAGATGAGAGATCTGGGTGTGACTTTTGATAGTGAACTCACTTTCATTCCACACGTCGATCAGTTGGTGCTTTCTGTTTCGAAAATGTATGGTTTCATTATACGCAATAGCAGATATTTTACTGACACATCCACGTATTTGTGTCTATTCAATGCATTTATACGGAGCAGATTGGACTATGTCTCTATAATATGGAACCCAATTTACAACCGTCATAAGCAACGCATTGAGTCAATTCAGAAGCGTTTCTTGAAATATCTCACTTGGAGGGAGGATGGTGTGTACCCCGTGAGAGGCTCTGATTATAGCTTGATGTTGAGAAGGTTTACTGTGTCTTCTCTGGAGGTTAGGCGAAAAATATTGGCAGTGAAAGTTTTGTATAATGTTCTGAACAACATAGTTGATTCTCCTCCCATACTAGCTATGCTCAATTTCACAGTAAGAAGACAGGATTCAAGATCACAGGAGCTGTTTTATTTGTCTACACCTAGGACCAATCTGCTCTTGCAATCGCCGATTGAATTTATGTGCCGAACCTTCAACCCTATCTCTGTGGTTTGTGATGTAAACTTTGATTCTCTGTCATGTATTGTCTCTGTCATGACTTGTTTCAGTTCAATATGGTGTTTAAGTTTTGGATCACTTATGACATTCTTTCATTAGATGGTGTAGCGCTCGGTTCATTTAATTATTAATCTTTTGTGTATTTATGTAATTTCTGCATTCATATTAAGTTTAGATTTCCTGTAATTGGGTTTTTTTCCTGTAGAAAATAAAGGCTTATTGAAGGCTTATTATTATTATAGAAAGAGGAAAGGAATGGATGAAACAATTAATATCAGTATTGATAGTGATAAGAGTGTAAACGTAATTTAAACTTTAAAATCCTGGGGATGGAAAAAACTATGGAAGTGGAGACGAAATAGCAATTGAAACAGATTAAGGAGAAGCTCGATATAGAAGTAGTATATCTAATTAGCAATATTTAACCAAAGAAAATGAAATCGATATGCAATTATAGACGTAAGAAGTAGAATGAATACGAATATGGATGACAGGGAAATTATAGATCTGGTGGTCAGAGAATGGCCAGAACCTGTTTTCCTCCATATGGTCGACCATAGAAACGTCATGGAGGAGGCAATCGAAGGAACAGTTGCGGTTCTTGCTCCAGTAAACATAATGTCGGAAATAAAGTTGCTAAGAACCCCAGTAGGGAACTCAAAGATGTGTATGGGGCATATTAAAATAAAGAGATTGAAGCAGGAAGCCATGCTGCTAAATAAAATATACGGATCCATGGAAATTGGCGGGGACCTGGTCGAGGTGCAAAGGAAAATTTATATAATAGGGCTGTCAGACAACGAGGAAAACGTAGAACAAATCGAATCGATCTATAACTTCGTCACTAAGAACAACCTGTATACTTTGCAGCTACACTGCGCAAAAAATTAACGCACATTATGAAAATCTGAAATTTATTTTACAACTGAAGGTGTTCTCAATGATAATTATTTTTATCAGAATGATGCATGCATATGTTATCCACCTTCAACGTTTTTCTTCAATACAGATGTTTTTTCCCCAGCAGGAATAAAAAAGATGATATAATCAGATTTTGAATGTATTGGCTCCATTCTAAAATCAGTTGTTCTCGATCAATTCTAGTGATCAATAGTTTTTCTTTCGTTTGATTTTCTACACTCGATCGCTATGCAACGCCCAATTTGACCTAAGAGGAATGTGCCCAAGCGGTAGTTTTGCGAGAAGAAGGGTGGACATACACAAGAATTGCAGAAAGGTTTGGAGTTTCCCATACAAGTGTGTCTAGAATGTTGCAGCGATTCAGGGAGACAGGTATGAATGTCCGAAGACCAGGACAGGGTAGACCACGAGTAACAACTGCCATTCAAGAAATTTACTCGAGAGTTACTTCGTTGAGACAACGGTTTGCAACCACCCGCCTCCTTCAAAATCAGCTTGAGCAAACTCATGGGGTGCAAATTAGCAAGGTGCGTCAAGTTGGTGACTCACTAGTGGAATTTCGATATGAAAATAATTTAGGAATTTTGTGCTCATTTTGTGCCAATTTGTGCCGTAAGTTTCGAATTTTGTGCCCCTTCCGTTTTCGAGATATTTCGAAATTTCAATATGAGTCACCAACTTGACGCTGTGACTCATATGTGGAATTTTGATATGGAAATAATTTAGGAATTTTGTGCTCATTTTGTGCCAATTTGTGCCATAAATTACGAATTTTGTGCCCATTCCGTTTTCGAGATATTCCGAGTTTTCACTATGAGTCACCAACTTGACGCTGTGACTCATATATGGAATTTTCGAAATTTTCTTTTTCCTATGGATTGTGTCTATTTTGTGCCAATTTGTGCCGTATATTACGAATTTTGTGCCCATTCAGTTTTCGAGATATTTCGAAATTTCAATATGAGTCACCAACTTGACGCTGTGACTCATATGTGGAATTTTGATATGGAAATAATTTAGGAATTTTGTGCTCATTTTGTGCCATAAATTACGAATTTTGTGCCCATTCCGTTTTCGAGATATTCCGAGTTTTCACTATGAGTCACCAACTTGACGCTGTGACTCATATATGGAATTTTCGAAATTTTCTTTTTCCTGAGGATTGTGTCAATTTTGTGCCAATTTGTGCCGTATATTACGAATTTTGTGCCCATTCAGTTTTCGAGATATTTCGAGTTTTCTTCGAGTCAAGCGTCAAGTTGGTGACTCACATATGGAATTTTGGAAATTTTCTTTTTTCGATAAATTGTGTCAATTTTGTGCCAATTTGTGCCGTAAGTTTCGAATTTTGTGCCCATTCAGTTTTCGAGATATTTCGAGTTTTCATTGTGACGTCACCAACTTGACGCTGTGACTCATATATGGAATTTTCGAAATTTTCTTTTTCCTATGGATTGTGTCTATTTTGTGCCAATTTGTGCCGTATAAAATTATGATATAATGCCAAATCAGGTGCGTCAAGTTGGTGACTCACTAGTGGAATTTCGATATGAAAATAATTTAGGAATTTTGTGCTCATTTTGTGCCAATTTGTGCCGTAAGTTTCGAATTTTGTGCCCATTCCGTTTTCGAGATATTTCGAAATTTCAATATGAGTCACCAACTTGACGCTGTGACTCATATGTGGAATTTTGATATGGAAATAATTTAGGAATTTTGTGCTCATTTTGTGCCAATTTGTGCCGTAAATTACGAATTTTGTGGCCATTCCGTTTTCGAGATATTTCGAGTTTTCACTATGAGTCACCAACTTGACGCTGTGACTCATATATGGAATTTTCGAAATTTTCTTTTTCCTATGGATTGTGTCTATTTTGTGCCAATTTGTGCCGTATATTACGAATTTTGTGCCCATTCAGTTTTCGAAATATTTCGAATTTTCACTGAGTCAAGCGTCAAGTTGGTGACTCACATATGGAATTTTGGAAATTTTCTTTTTTCGATAAATTGTGTCTATTTTGTGCCGTAAGTTACGAATTTTGTGCCCATTCAGTTTTCGAGATATTTCGAGTTTTCATTGTGACGTCACCAACTTGACGCTGTGACTCATATATGGAATTTTCGAAATTTTCTTTTTCCTATGGATTGTGTCTATTTTGTGCCAATTTGTGCCGTATCTTACGAATTTTGTGCCCATTCAGTTTTCTAAATATTTCGAATTTTCACTGAGTCAAGCGTCAAGTTGGTGACTCACATATGGAATTTTGGAAATTTTCTTTTTTCGATAAATTGTGTCTATTTTGTGCCGATTTGTGCCGTAAGTTACGAATTTTGTGCCCATTCAGTTTTCGAGATATTTCGAGTTTTCGCTATGAATCAAGCGTCAAGTTGGTGACTCACATATGGAATTCTGGAAATTTTCCTTTTTTGATAAATTGTGTCTATTTTGTGCCAATTTGTGCCGTAAGTTACGAATTTTGTGCCCATTCAGTTTTCGAGATATTTCGAGTTATCACTGTGTGTCACTAATTTGGAAATTTGATAATTTTTTTTATGTTACGAATTTTGTGCTCCTTCAGTATTCGGAATATTCCTAGTTTTTTCTGAGGAAGATAGATAAATACTCGTTCAGGAAATCATTTACGAACGTTATTTGTATTTCTCAATGATTTACATAAAAAATATTAGTCTGATATCATAATATTCGGTTTAAGTACAGAAAACCAAGTTTCGAATGTTCGACGTTTCAAATCTTCTTCATATTCAATAAGAGGTACCTGGTCACTTACAAAGTTCAATTCAAATAATGTTTACGTTGATATATGAATCCCATCATGGGTTCATCTAAGCTGTTGACACATTCATATCATCACTTATCAGTTCAAAAAACTAATATTCTATTTTTGAAGTCATATAGAAGAAGTATATCAGGATTAGACTAGTCAATGAAATAAACACCTTCAGTATATTTTCATTTATAAAAATAAAAAAAAACAAAAATGAAAAGTAACATCAAATATAAATAAAAATATAAAATGAAAATGAAAACATAAAATATAAATAAAAACATATAATAGAAATAAAAACATGTACTGGTGGGTGGAATTAATTCACAGAGTGTGAATCAATAAATATATATTCATTTTTGATTGCTCAGTTATTTTTGTCACCTTTTCTCTCATATCATCATATACCTCCCAATGATTATCATTGCGTCGACAAACTGCCCAAAAGTGTCCGATGCTGCCCTTTAAGACAGCTCCATCATATGCGACGCAACTTCGCAAATGATGAATTTTATGTGTCATCAGATGAAGACATTTCGGTATGGCTCCCAAAGTAAGTGACAGCGGCAGTTCCGTCATGCTTCCAACACTCAAACTGTTTACTTCAATGTAAACAATATCTTCATATACTCGTTGAGTGGGGAAGGGTTTACCGCAGTTGTTGCAGTTCGTCACCGAAATGACTCCATCATCTATAGAAATTTGTAAAAATTCTATTCCTCTTTGTAATATATTATTAGAGCAAATGATTGTGGCATGCTCAGAATTTTTGACATTTCCACATTCACATTTTCCAATATCTTGAAAGCTGTTCAGATTAAGCAGTTTTACCATATTATATATTGTGGTTTGGCAATCCACAGATTGAATCACATTCAACAATGGTATTTTCTCAAATCTCAAGGAAAGGATATCAGCTCTCTTCTTATACGCCTGCGTCAGACAGTTTTTGACGGAAAGTCTTTTTGCCAACTCATATACATCATTCAGTGTATCGTCGTTCATTTCAGCGAGAACCTTGCTGTCACAAAAACTTGTTGCAAGACCTTGAATCAACGAATCGAAGGCACATGTATTAGTCAGACTAATTTTTCCGTCTTTTGTTTGTCTGGAAGAATATTTCATATTCCACCATTCTTCAACAGGCACACCTTCATGGGCTTCTCTAACTGAGTTTCAGTTATCTCAGCTGTTGACCACTCTGATTCAGGATTCAAATAGAAACTCCGTTTGGATAGTTTCTTATTGAATGGTTTCGGATTCTCACCTTTTCCTCCCCAGTTCTCAAATGTGTTGAAAGTCTCCATCAGGCGAATTGAATCAACACTAGGGTTTTGCTGAAACGATAAAATATTATATGTACCCACGTGATATCTATTTTGATGCTTTTTCTTTTCAAAATGTGACCCTGAATCATCCTTACCTCTACATGTTTAGGATCCTTGGAGAAAAATTCTTTGTCATCCTTATCCAATATCTTCATGTCATTATCATCAGTCAGTTCAGGTACTTTACTGTCATGAAAGTAACTCATACCTGCTGCAAGTTTCATCGAATCTACAAAATTTTATTAAAATTTTCAAATTTTAGTTAAAGGTCAAACCTTGATTTCTTGTATTATTGCTCATTTTTATAGAGTCCCTTTGTCAATTTTTAAACGGTTTGATATACGATAATGGGACAGACACATACCGTTCAAAGGTGTTTATTACCCTTCAAAACAATTTTGTTCTATTGCTTCACATCAAACCTCTCAGAAATTATTGAGGTAATAGTCTCATTGGGATACGACTTATTTGATATTTCGAGTCTACATTGTGAAAAACGTACCAACGAAAAGATTGTTGAATTACCCTTTTAATATGTGTTACCTGAACCCCATTCCAATTGGCACAAAATTGACACAAGTTATCGAAAAAAGAAAATTTCCAAAATTCCATATGTGAGTCACCAACTTGACGCTTGACTCAAAGAAAACTCGAAATATCTCGAAAACTGAATGGGCACAAAATTCGTAATATACGGCACAAATTGGCACAAAATTGACACAATCCATAGGAAAAAGAAAATTTCGAAAATTCCATATATGAGTCACAGCGTCAAGTTGGTGACTCATAGTGAAAACTCGAAATATCTCGAAAACGGAATGGGCACAAAATTCGTAATTTACGGCACAAATTGGCACAAAATGAGCACAAAATTCCTAAATTATTTCCATATCAAAATTCCACATATGAGTCACAGCGTCAAGTTGGTGACTCATATTGAAATTTCGAAATATCTCGAAAACGGAATGGGCACAAAATTCGAAACTTACGGCACAAATTGGCACAAAATGAGCACAAAATTCCAAAATTATTTTCATATCGAAATTCCACTAGTGAGTCACCAACTTGACGCACCTAAATTAGCACTCAGACAATAAGAAATCGCCTCAGAGAATATAATTTAAGGCCTCGTGTTGCGGCAAGAGGTCTAGCTCTTACCCCAACCCATCGAAGGGCGCGTTTGGATTTTGCGAGAGGGCATATCCATTGGAAAGAGGCCGATTGGGAAAGAGTTCTCTGCACAGATGTGTCTAGATTCTGCTTCTACCATTGTGATCGACGTTCCCTTTTATACAGACGTGCACATGAAAGATAGGCTCAGTGCAATTTCCTGAATACTACTGGTTTCGGGGGAGGATCGATTATGGTTTGGGTGGAATATCTTTGACTTCTCGCACAGACCTAGTCTATGAATGCTGATAAAAGGAACATTCTTGAAGAGCATGTAGTGCCATTTGCCCCATACATTGGTGAAATTTTCATTTGTATGGACGATAATGCCAGACCTCATCGTGCGCGCATCGTTCCGGAGTACCTTGAAGAGGTTGAAGTCTCTCGAATGGAATGGCCAGCAAGACGTCCAGATCTCAATCCGATTGAGCAGGTTTGGGACAACCCAAATAGAAGGCTGAGAAGTTCGAGAAGTTCAGAAAATCAACCAGCTAATGACTTAGGATTCCAACTCGGAGAAATCTGGGAAGGATTAGATCACATTTTAAGATCACTCAGTTTGAGTATGAACCGTCGTTGCCGAGCTGTAATTTACGCAAGGGATGGAAATACCAAGTATTAAATCACTTATTAGCATTTCAGTATTTTGAAAATTGTACATTTCTCTTCTTTCACATAAGATTCGGTTAAATCTTGAGTTTTTCTCCCATTTAATGTGTAAAGGTTTCGTTCAAAACCTTCTCGAGAGAACATAAAACATAAGTTATAAAGTCAATGTAGAGTTAAGTTTCATTAAAATTGAGATTTTCAGAATGTGCGTTAATTTTTTTGCGCAGTGTATTTCCGAATTCGAACAGGAAATTACTTCTAATTTCGTAGAGTGGCGAGGTAGACTTCGTTACTGTAATCATCCAGTATATTTTCCGACAATTTTAAATTCAAGCATTAAATTATTTCAAGTTTCATATCGTGAAAATCTAACAAGCCAATTTCGAATTCCTGTCGGCGACGTTATCGATCCTATATGTGTTTTTTTGCAGGAGGCTGTTGTTTTCACGAATTTCGAGACTAGAAATATTCCCCCTAAACCGAACCGATAAATGCGGCGATTTCGAGAGCGTATTTAGTTCTTGGTTCTCCGATTGTCAGAATTTTAGTTTCGAATAGTTTTCCTATAGTTTCGAGATTTATCTCAGAGTTTTACCCGTTCAGAACCGACCTCCGAAAAATGAACATCTTCTTCATGCCGACTACCTGCTGAGAGAAGTGTTATAAATAATGACTAGGGGTGTGAAAATTGTGCGAACGATCCTACACAGAAATAAGTTTAAGTGTTGCGGCTTATTTTCAAATCCACAAAAACATTACCATCGAATGAACACTATAGTGTCAACCCCCAAAATGAAAACTCAGTCATTTCCTCCACTCCCGAATAATTATTCTAACGATGTGTCATCCAATAGCGAAGAAGACGAGATTCCAACAGTTGCTCCAACAAGTGAGAAGAAGGAAAAGAAGAAAAAATTCTTCATCGCAAGAAAAAGTGTCAAAAAAAACAATGATTTCGAACAGCTTCGAAGCTCTTCCTATCGAGGAAAATCGTACACTGGAAAATAACGACTCATCCAAAATAATTAAACCTCCTCCCATACTTATATATAGAGTAACAAACTACACTCAGATAATTGTGCAAATAAGAAATCGTCTGGAAGACGAACAATACACTACAAAAAGTATGGCCAATAACACAATTAAAGTGAATTGCACAACTCCTGACAGCTATAGGAAACTCACAAGGTACTTGAAAGAAACCAATATTATTCATCATACGTACGAATTGAAGGAAGATCGAGCATGCAGAGTTGTCATGAAAAATCTCCATCACACAGTTCCAATCGCAGATATCGCAATTGAAAAAAAAAAATAAACTCGGAAACAAGGTGAGAAATATAATAAATGGAAGAAATCGCTCTACAAAGAATCTATTTTTCGTAGACCTGGAACCCTCCACCAACAACAAAGAAATCTATAGTGTGACCAGAATACAAAACATTTTTGTTCAAATAGAGCCTCCCCACAAATCGAAAAAAATTTATCGTTCAATGCACTAGATGCCAATTATATGGACATTCAAAAATCTACTGCAACAGACCTTATGCATGTGTCAAATGTGGGGGCTCACACAACAAAACAACCTGCACCAAACCTTAAGACACTCCAGCTACATGTGCATTGTGCGGAAAGAACCACACTGCAAACTACAGAGGATGCGAATATTACCAAAAACTGACTAAGGAAAACGTCACCAGGAGACGAAATACGAATTTTCCAGAATAACAAATTTCCAACGAAAACCTGAATCAAGTCCACAACAAAACCAGAATGAACCTCGAATGACCATCAACTCGCAACCTCAAAATCGACCTAATCCCAATTACTGGAAAAACCCAAAAACCACCGCAACGAAAACAAGTCATAAGCGGAAGCAACCAGCAATACACAAAGCAACTTTCCTGTTATCCTAGCCTACCCATTATCATCATTTTTGGATGAATTCAAACCAACTTTTACAACAGAACAGCATGGTGATGAACATGCTTTCACACACTCATCAACAAAATAATTAATGGTTAAATTCTTAAGAATCGCACAATAGAACGCCAATGGACTAGTTCAACAAAAAGAAGAAGTGAAAATATTTCTCTACGTCAATCAAATAGATATTCTGCTAGTTAGTGAATCACACTTCACAGAAAAATCATACTTCAAAATACCAAACTACATCACCTATCATACAAATCATCCAGATGGGAACGCACACGCAAGATCAGTAATATTAGGCCAAAATTCAATTCCACACCACGAAGAACCAAAATTTCAAAGAGATCACATTCAATCTACTGCGATAAAAGCGAAAGCCTTACCCTACGACCTCACAATATCAGCGGTATACTGCCCGCCGAAACACAATCTGAAAGAAAAAGACTACCTGTAGTTTTTTCGAACTCTCGGAAATAAATTCATTGCAGGCGGTGACTACAACAGCAAAAATACCAGATGGGCTTCACGTCTTACAACAACTAAAGGTAGCCATCGAAACAGGTAGATGCTCAGTTATGAGTGGAGGAACCCCAACTTATTGGCCAACGGATCAACGGAAAATCCCAGACTTACTAGATTTCTTTGTAACAAACGGATTGAATCCTACATACATGGAAACCATACCCAGCTACGACCTGTCATCAGTTTCACCCGATTCCGAATTTAATATTCCTTATATTCCGAACGTTAAATTCTAATCGCCGGTGTGCGCTAGAATTTATTTATTTCTCAAACAGATTATAAAAATCTTTTTACATGAGAATAAAAGTGATAGAAAACATTTTTCGGATGTCGAAGTAAACTGGATATATTAACATAACAACCCAAACAAATACATGAGTAAACTCTAAAAGGATCCTTCTTATCTATAATGTACATTAAGACATCTATAAAACAGCTTGGTTTTGAGGGCAAAGCTGGTGTTGGACAAATTTAAGAAATTATTCGTTATTTTTAGCATTGTTATTATGGGTGAACAATGAATCAGAGTGGTTGCAGGAGGTATCTCGAAGAACTGCTTGAGTCTAGTGTGTCGAGAGGGAATTCTCAGTTTCATAACCTCTTTCAAGCGCGGTGCGTCATAATGCCGATTGAAAATTTTGTAGCAGACACTCACGACATCCCTGAGCCTCCTGTTCTCGAGAGATGTTATTTGGATCTCATTTCTGAGGTCAGTAGATCGAATAATTGTATAGTCTGGATACACTTTATGTTTTTTGAAGTAAAGGAATCGTAAAAACCTATTTTGAACCTTTTCCAAGGTTTTTTTATATATAAGAGGTGCTGGGTGCCACACCACAGAGCAATATTCGAGCTTGGGTCTGACCAAGGCATTGTATAATAGTATACAGGTTATTCAGAGGATGAGAAGAGTGACGGGCAGCCTGATGAAAGACTGAATTAATTTTCTGTAACTTAGTTTATTTGT
Organism: Hippodamia convergens; assembly: GCA_038502775.1. Lineage (NCBI taxonomy): Eukaryota > Metazoa > Arthropoda > Insecta > Coleoptera > Coccinellidae > Hippodamia > Hippodamia convergens. The sequence continues at coordinate 54,098,380 of CM076609.1, read as the reverse complement.
TTGTTCAGAATATATTGTTTTGTTCAGTTTTCAATTTGATTAATCCTATTCATGCTTCCATTCAATACATACTCTTGTTGATGCACTTTTGATTTGAAATTGATGATTTAACGTATGTAACAATTTCAAGAAAATTATTTTGCTTGGCTCTTCAACTACAGATACTAACTTACATTTTATTCCATTTAACGAATATATTTTTGGAGGATATCGTTAACACTCTAAAGATGACCTTATTGGAGCTACAAAATAATCGTTGAGATTTTTCAAACTAAATCCATATATAAAAATTTTATCATTATCAACAATTATTGCGTTTCTCATTTTTACTATTTCATTTTTCTGAGTCAAAAACCGTTTGTTTCTAATTTCATTACTCAGTATAAAATATTTTGTCTCCACTCTGTAGAAAATAGTATAAGTGGATATTAAGATCTGGAACCTATATTGTGAGGTTATGTTGAATGGTTTGTATTTGTTTTTCAATTTCGCTCATCTCATCGGTTGTAAACTTCGGACTTTATTTCCTTATGAATAACAATAATATGGCTTTGTTTGTTGGTTTATAACTGGAGGAAAATCAGAACAGGTAAGTACCATGATATATGTACATAATCTGAAAATAATTTTTATTCGTTCTAGGAATTTAATAAGAAGTCAAAGAAGAAGGTTGCGTGATGAAATGGATACATTTGAAATGGCGGATGTCCTGTTCATTAAAATGTTTAGATTGAACAAACAATGCACAATAAATTTGATAAATGGTCTACAGCAATTTTCACCAAGAAAAAATGCTAATACTCTTCCATTGTCCAAAAAGTTATATCCTCTTTCGTCATGTTATGATTTTGAATGAAATTGATTAATGGTTTATATATTTTAGGTGTTGATTACTCTTAACTTTTTGGCCACAGAGTCTTCTCAGAATTCTGTTGGCTCAAATACATGGTTGTCAGCAAGTCAACCAGTAGTGAGAAGGACAGTAACCGAAATCTGTGCGAAAATTACAGAATTTTTATTACCTGAATGGGTTCAGTTTCCTTCTTCTGATGAGTCAATTAGGCTTGTCAAACAGGGATGAGAAAGCATTTTCACATTCTACAGTTATAACATTCACAAATCTGTTATAATTTTGGAAGAATAACCCTTTTATAATTTGTCATTTCTCTCTTGATAGATTCTTCATGAAATATGGGTTAGGGGGTATTTTAGGAGCTATAGATGGAACACACGAGGAAATTGTTTCACCTCCTGAAAATGATGTTGATCATCCACTTTTTGTTTACATCAACCGGAAAGGAAAACATTCCATCAATGTCATTTTTTCAATCTTTTTTTTTTGAGTCAGGTAGTTGATGTTATATTTATTCATAACAGATTATTCAGATTTCAGATGCTGAATGCAGGATATTAGCTGTTAATGCCCGTTTTCCTGGTTCAGTACATGATTCAGCTGTTTGGCAAACCAGTACCATAAGAAACCACTTGATGCTTCAGTATGAGGCAGGACGTACAAATATGAACCTAATCGGTTAGTGCAAAAACATTATGTTAAGAAATATGATGTAAAAACAATTAATTCTTCCGAAGGCGATAGAGGCTACACTCTGGAACCTTTGCTCTTCACTCCAATTGCGAATCCAAGAAATGATGAGCAAAGATTTAATAATAAATTAAATTCTTTACGAAACACAATTGAAAGAGCAAATGGAATTTTAAAAGGGAGATTCAGATGTATATCGAGGTTGAGAACATTGATGTATCACCCGACTCGTGATGCAAACATTATTTATTCGTATTGTGTATTGCACAATATTGTCAAAGTAGCAAATGTGAATGACTTTGATATGGAAATGGGAGATGATGATGAGAATGATGGTAAGCCTATTTAACTTCAGATGTTTCATGTGTAGATGGTGTTCGCCAGGCACACATAAATAAAAAGGAAGAAGATATTTTTTTCGATGACTAGTTCATAATTGACATTGTAAATACGACAATTGCCTTTCTAAAATGCATTTGATTCATTCTGAATAATCGGTTTTTTTTCTGCTTTTGTCTTTTTTCATTTCAGATTAAGAATTGCGAGTCGTTTTGGGAAGAATCTGTCTATCCGAGCCCATCGACGGATAACATGAAGATGATCACACTGATGTCTTTCAAGATTTTCCTGATATTTAATATTTTATGTTATTTTTTTACGGGGAGACAGGTTTTTTCGGCTGAGGTTTTTTCCCCTGGCTGTATAGTATCGTATGATACAAGTGATGATAGTATCGTATGATTCTATAGTATCATACGAAGAATGTTATGATAACCCGTTCTTTTTTTACCTCAGCTTAGGTACTTTTTGTTTCAACATTTATTGTATTATTTAAGCTCTCTTTTGCATAAGAATATATATATATATATATACAGGAAAATTTCAGAATTGTATGATAATTATTTACAGATCTGAAAGCTACAGAAAAAATGCAGAATACCGCCATAAATATCGAAAAATTGAGCGAGGTCAATTTTTATTCAATTGAGAAGCTTCTAATTGAGTGTAGTGAAATTCTGAAAGAGCGACAATTTAATTCAATACAATTCAAACAGTTTGGTCCAAACCATTGTCAACACAAAATTTAGAAATGGCTGAATTTGAATTTGAAACTACAGCTTTATTACCAGTGTTAGACGGTTCAGAAGACATTATCGGATGCCAGTGAATTGTCAGAAAGTATGCTTTCCGAAAACGGAAAAAAATCCTCATAAATATTGTTTTGAAAATACCACCAGCAAAATTGGGACTCGGGGATAAGTATGAGTCATGTGGAGCACTCATTCAAGATCTTAAATCTAATTTAATTTCTAAGAAGTCAGCTACTGCATTATCTTTGGAGTTACATAATTGCAGGCAGTAGAACAAAACTATTGAAGATTATGGCAGAGTGATTGAAAATTTAATGGTAAATTTATCAATAAGTGAAGGGAATAATAACCGACAGGCATTGGATGTTTTATCCGAAGCCAACGAAAAGGTAGCTATTACTGTTTTCGCAAACGGCCTAGGTGAAAAAAAAAATGCGAACGATAATGAAAGCACGTAATTTCAAAAAGTTGAAAGATGCAATTGCCAGCGTGAAAGAGAAAGAGACACGAAAAAACCACATAATATTTTTCATTATCGCGGAAACAAGAGTAGACAAAATCATAGATTTCACATCATTCGCATAATAGTTTTTTTGTCAACAGCAAGGAAACTTCCAACACAAAAATTTTAATAATCAGCAGTCAGATGAAAGAGGTAGTCAAAATTGTGAACAAGATATTCTTGATAATGGAATATTTGTTGGTACATTATTTGGGCTATTTCCATTATCTATACTGTTGGAATTTACCGACGTTTCGGCAAGCATTCGCCTGCCGTCATCAGGGTGTTGTTGGTCCTGAGAAGGACCGGTCTTTGCCAAACTTGTTGAAGAATATCTGGATGCCCGTACTGAGATCTGAGTTAAGGAGGACGAACGCGGCCCAAAGAAGCAATTAGTCCTGACATGAGCCAGTCCTGATGTAGCCTAACCTACTGTGCAAACCAACTACACAAGAGATAAGTACAGTTGATTTCTTCTTCTTCTTCTTGAAGTGAGACTGAGTCTTGTCAATTCTGTCATCAGCCTTCTTGTGACATTGATGTTTATTAATTATTCATGACATTTATGTCCAAGTGTCAGAACAACTCGAGTTAAATGAGAATTTCCTACTTCAGTAGACTGTTAGTCAGAGTGGGTTGAGTTGCGGAGTTTGCACCTCTGACAGCTCGCGTTTGCATTCCCACAACTCAGTTGGATGGTATGGAGCGCATAAGTCCAAACGGAACAAGTTTGGCAAAGACCGGTCCTTCTCAGGACCCTGATGACGGCAGGCGAATGCTTGCCGAAACGTCGGTAAATTCCAACAGTATAGATAATGGAAATAGCCCAAATAATGTACCAACAGGTAGTCAAAATTCACGTTCTAATAGTAATAGAAATTTTTGAAGAACTCGCGGGGAAATTACCGACAGAATTTTAGAGGGAATCAAAGGCATACCGGATACCATACATAGCGAAACACAATATGCTCCTTTTGAACTGGTATTTGGTAAAACATGCAACTTGCCTTCAAACTTTCAAAATTTAGTAACAACTTCAACGATTACAGCAAAGAATTGAAATTTCGATTAGAAACTGCCAATGCTAAAGCAAGGAAAAATCTTATTTCACAAAAAGTAAAACGGAAAATTAAATTTGATGAAAAGTCCATCCCTGTTGATTATAAGACTGGAAATTTGATAATGTTACGAAAATTCTTCGAATAATAAAGCTGATGCTATTTCCAAAGGACCATACAAAGTATGTAAAATCGTTGGTCCTAATATAACCATAAAAAAGGCCAATAAATTAGAAACTGTACAGGGTGATTCACTTATCTTGGTAACCCCAATTTTCTCGAAAACGTCCGACTATTTTTTCATTCTGTGAATGGCGTTTTGAACAACAATGTTGACTTAAGATGTGCATAAAAATCTGCGGAATGAATAAAGATGCCAGGCGTCGCGGCGCTATCAAAAATTTTTTCTCCAGGGACATACCTTTTTTATCATGTCATTCGAAAGATAATTTCTTCTTCCTGCAGAGGAGGGATACCCCAGTACCGGATCAGGCGACCAGGGTCGTGCGCTGGCCTCAGTAGGAAGCAAGATTTCCACAGGTAAACCTGGGATAGGAATTAAGAAAGTAGAAATGGTGAGGAGCATAACCCCTTCCAAAAATCTTCTAAAGTAACGAGAACACCGCCAACCAGGATAGTAGAGGAGAAGGGAATCAGAACGAGCTCCCCGAAAACTAGCGCGGGAATAAACGAAGAGACTGACTCATCGAAAGAGTTCATCCGATGGCTAACGGAGGAAAACCCTAAGAAGAGAAAAAGAAGAGGGAGTTCAGCCAACGTTAGCTTCAAAAAACTAGAAGGCACACTAGACGCATTGAGGCAAACAGTAACGGACCTGACAGGAGTACGTGAAACAGAAGAGGGGCTCAGTCAAGATTAGACTTGGCATCATAACGGCCAAATTGAGAACCTGGAGCAGGATGACTGTGATAAAAAAAAATGGAATCAATAGGGGTGCAAGTGACCCTGGAAGAAAAAGAAACCGACATAACCGTCGGAACAATAAGAAAAGGCATCCACAAGAATATGACGTGGGAAGAAACCGAGAAAATTATAAATATGGAATGGCCAGAGGAGGCTTACGCACACAATATAGTCAGCGACTCCATAACAAACCCAAAATTGGGAGGAGAGATAATTATTATGGCACCGGCACAGGAAATTCCCCAGGTAAAGTTCCTGAATACACTCATAAGAACGGTCAGGAAGCTGCACCAACATGTGAAAGCGGGAAAAATGAAGCCGAGGGAAATAATTCAACATGAGTGCGAAACAACGACTGAAATTAACGGGAAAGAAGTGAGGGATGTAAACAAACTACAGGGTGCGGCACGGAGGATGGATGGTTTTAAAAAAATAATAAAAGCGGTAATTTTTACTCAAAAACACATTTATTGACGGAATCAGATTCTCAAGGAAATAGCATTTGTGACAGTCAAGTGTAGAAAATCACATCAGGCATGTGGTGGCCGAAATCGGTGATGCAGTGCTGGAGGCGCTCTTGGAAGTTCGCATAGACACTCTCCAACATCGCTCTCTCAACTTGGGCAACTTCCACGCGAATAGCCCTTTTCAATTCGTCCTACTCTAGCCTCAAGGCTAGAGTATACGAGACCAAGCCCCGAACTCTGGACGAATTGAAAAGGGCTATTCGCGTGGAAGTTGCCCAAGTTGAGAGAGCGATGTTGGAGAGTGTCTACGCGAACTTCCAAGAGCGCCTCCAGCACTGCATCACCGATTTCGGCCACCACATGCCTGATGTGATTTTCCACACTTGACTGTCTCAAATGCTATTTCCTTGAGAATCTGATTCCGTCAATAAATGTGTTTTTGAGTAAAAATCAACGCTTTCATTATTTTTTTAAAACCATCCATCCTCCGTGCCGCACCCTGTATATATCGTTGGGCTACCAGGAGGTCCAGAATGTGTAACTGAGCAGGCTCGGGCGATTTTCGAGTTGGGGAAAAAAATTATGAAAACAAACGAGGCAAGTCTCCACTCAAAATACCACTAGGCAATACTCAATAAGATTTTGGTTAAAACAAAAAGGAAAATAATTGAGTGTATGTTTGCGGATACGAAGTAAGCCTACACGAGAGGAAAAGTGCACTGAGATCGACAGGAATAAGGAGGGAATTTACAAATGAGGCGGTCATAATAGAAAAATCCCAATACATGACCTACGTAGAAATGGTAACCACCATAAAAAAGAACCTCCAGGGAAACGTTGCACTTACAACGGAAATAGAAGGAGTGAGAGAAACAAAACACAGACACCTGCTGTAGGAGGTAAAAAAGGGAAGCCAGATGGCCCCCGAAATTTACGAAAAAATAAAAAACAACACGCACATAGGCAATGTACGCAGACTCACTGGGAAGCTACCAAAAAAGCTGCGAACATATACGGGATAGATGTAGATATCGGAGAAGATGAAATAATGAGTAGCCTAAATACCGCCTTGGGGAGAAGCAAAGGTGAACAGGAGATAGATATAAAAGCATTAAGACCCATGTACGGAGGGAGAAAGGCTGCGACAATCGTGGCCCCGGCAGAGACCATAGAACGAATATATAAAATTAGAAGTATCAAACTAGGATTTTCGATAGCTACGGTTAGGGGCAGGCACAATGTGCGGTGACGTAAAAAATGTTGGGAAGAAGACCATATCGCCAGCGAAGGTAAAAGAGGAAACAGTGCGAAATTGCGCACAGATAGGCCATCAAGTAAAGGACTGCCAGGAGAAACCTTTCTGCATGATATGTGGAATAAGTGGAGAGGAGAGTCCAACGCAGTCGGTTATATTATGTGAGTGATAGTCAATGTTAAACACTAACACCTGCAGAATGCATGATATAAAAGATCACAACAAGTAGGCTCATGTGGGTACGGTTGTGAGCATAAGATTGCTCGGAGGGTATTTACCCTATTTAAGCGGGCCCTTTACATCCAAGACCTTAATTTATTATTTTGTTTATACACAGAGTTTTTGTTGACACTATTTTAACGGGACCTTTCCACCCAAGACCTTAATTTATTATTTTATTTTTACACTGAGTGTGTGTAGGAGGTCACTAATTCCTGAATGCTTAAGATCCCCCAACTAAACCAGGGTAGGGCAATCGCTGCACACTGCACACGACATGGCATGGGCGACAGCAAAGGCCAGCAGTATAGATGTTATGATAATATCAGAACCAAACAAGAAGTTGTGTGAAAAAAGTAAGTGGTACACAGACAAGAAGAAAGACGTGGCTATTGTGTTGGTGAAAAATGCAGTTCTAGTCAACAAAGTGTACACATGTGAACACTTTGCGCATGTCCAACTGGGTGAAACACATATATATGGTGTTTACGTATCGCAAAATATTCCGCTGACAGAATTTAAATTAAAAATCGACTCTTGTGTAATGACGTGATGAGACACGGGACGAGGGCGCTCATTGCCGGTGACGTGAATGCAAAGTCACCCCTCTGGGGGTCACCAAGGGCGGATGCAAGAGGACAATACGTCGAAGAATGGCTGGCACAGATATCTTGGATAGCCGCTAATAACGGAGACCCCACGTTTGTTAGAGGATCCTCGATGTCACATATTGATGTGACGCTTGTCCCAGACAGAGCCAGTTTTAGAGTAGAGGGTTGGAGCACAGACCATGCAAACCCCTTTACGCACCATGTGAGTATAAGCTACTCTCTGAAAAACACGAGAGTGGAAAGAAAGGGGACACATACCACCCGCATGGTGGAGCTGAACCATAACGAGTATGTGGATCCAGACATGCTATATGAAGAAGTTGTTGCCGCAAATAGAAGGTCCACTACTGGCGAGAGAGTGCTGAATACTTCTACATACTGGTGAAACAGGGGGATAGAGGAGTTAAGGAGGGAATATGTTGCCAGAAGGAGAGCGTTCACACGGAGGAGAGGGATGGGTGCCGTTAGAGCTGAAAATGAATGAGAAGGTATTAGAAAACTGAAGAGGGAGATAAGGGTTGCAAAGAGAGAAGCCTGGAAGAGTATTCTAGAGGAGTTAATTGAAGACATATGGGGAAATGCCTATAAAATAGTCATGAGGGGTAACATGCAGCCGTGTCAGATAACCATGCGGAAGACGAAGGAAGTCATTAGAGAGCTGTTTCTTTCAACAGTAGGACAGGTTGGTGGAACGAGGGCCCAAGCTGTGCGAGAGCTCAGGGATGACGTAGAGGATTTCGATCAAGCAGAATTGAAAGAGGCACTCAGCTCGATGAAGAGCGGCACGGCACCAGGACTGGACGATGTGACGATGGCAGCCCTCAAGATGACATGTACTGTTATGACGGAGGTAGTTAACCTATTCTTGAAGGAGTGCAGGTTTCCTGAAGAGTGGAAGGAGGGGAGGGTTGTACTCATACCAAAGGCAAGGACCCATCCCTGCCTTCTAGCTATAGGCCATTATGTTTGTCGAATGCCTTCGGCACACTGTATGAAAGGCTCCTTGTCAACCGCATTGTCAGGGAGTTAGAGGATAGAGACATACTCTCACCGAGCCAGAACGGCTATAGGAAGAAAAGATCGACCGTCACAGAAATAATGGAATTAAAGGAAGCCGTCCAGGAATGTGGAAGAAGATGCTGTGTGGCGGTCACACTGGATATAAAGAATGCTTTCAATATGGCCAGGTGGCATAATATAGTGGGGGACCTGGAAACAGCGGAGGTGAGTGGGTACTTAGTGGAGGTCTTCCGGGACTATCTGAGCAGGCGGACGGTGAAGGCAGGTGGGTTCCGACACAAGTGCAGTATGGGGGTTCCACAGGGGTCAGTGGCAGGCCCGGTGCTGTGGGACATATTTTATAATGGGGTAATGAATACGCCCTTGCCAGGGGGAGCTCGCCTCATCGCGTATGTGGACGATTTGATTTTGGTGGTGGGTGGAGACAGCGATAGACAGGTAGGAGAGACTGTTGCGGTTGCAGTGAGGAACATCAAGCGGTGGCTGGAAGCAAGAGAGCTGGAGATTGCGCTGCACAAGACGGAGACGGTAGTGCTAGGGGGTCCGAGGGGCGCTAAACTCAGTGCGAATTTATTAGGGACGGTGATTAATTCAGAGGTGCATATGGACTACCTGGGGGTGAGATTCTCCTGCAACATGGATTTTGGGAGACATATGAAAGCAATGACAGAAAAGGCAAGAGCCAAAACAGACAAGCTAAGAAGAATAATGCCGAACATGGGCGGACCTTGTACCTGAGGCGACGGGTGCTTTGTTCTGTGCTACACGGATAGCTATTGTACGCCGCACCGATTTGGAGGGACCCACTCAAGGTGCAGAGAAACCTGGCGCAGATGATAACCACGCAGAGACTGGGCCTTCTGCGCTCCTGCAACGTGCAAGACGATCCAGAACATATGTTCTTTGTTTGCACCAGATGGGCCCAGCAGAGGTCGTCGCTTGTGGAGAGTATCGAGCAGCTCCCGAACGTCGCAGATATTGTCGGCAGCATGGCCGGGAGTCGAAGGTATGGGAGGAAATATACGGATTTGTCACGAGCGTGATGTCCAAAAAGAAAAAAGAGGACAGAGACAGACATGGCTGATGAGGCGCGATGCAGAGCCAGGTGAGGATCATCGAATTCCGGACAGAGATGCCAACCCGACATATCCTACGACACGGGTCGTAGTAGAATCTGTCCAAGCAGATTTTTTGCCACAACCGAAAGATATTGATTATCCTCAAGAATATTTTTAATGAAATTAATTTCATTATTTCTAAATCCATTTGTAAATGAAATGGGATCTGTAGCGCGTGTACGCTCGAAGCGTTAAATCTGTTTAGGTAGTAAAATCCTTTGCGCCTAGAAAAATTCGTATGAAATTCGTTGGATATGGATCATCCTCAAGAATATCTCCAAGAAATTAATTTCATTATTTCTTTTTTCAGTTGAGATGAAATCACTTAGTTGGCTATCAGGGAATAAAAATGTTAATAATGATCCTGGACTAGGAGATTCTGAAAGCTTTTCTTATCCTTCAAAGCTTGCATCCTCTATACCAGGTCCCAATAACAGGGTTGATTGCCCTTAACCAGGTCCCAGTAACAGGGTTGAATACCATATACCAGGCCCCAGTAACAGAATATCTACCACTTCCGAATCAACAACTCAGTTGAAAAGACGCAAAGTTTCATACCAACAAAAATTCCGTCAAGAGTGGTGCAAAGACAAAAAATATGCAAGTTGGTGCAAATGAAGAACAAGTGATGGATTAGTGGCTTTTTGTAAAGTTTGTCACAAAATAATGAAGGAATCACTCACATTCAGAGGCACAGTAACACCTCCTTGCATGAGAATAATCTAAGAAAGGCCAAAAATAGAACACTTGCTAAAAAATAATGAAAAATCAACACATATTGTTAAAATAAAAGAAGCTGAATTAAAGTGTGTCATGTTTCTTCATGAGCACAACCTTCCATTTTTATTAATGGACAACTTGCCAAAATTTTTTGAGTCTGTTTGCCCTGAATCCCACATTGCAACAGACCAGCAAATTTCTAAAACAAAAACTACATTAATTACAAAACAATGTTTTAGACCTGAAGCTCTGGAAAATATATCACAGAAAATAAATTATTCAGAGGCTTACTCTCTAATCATGGATGAGACAACTGATGTGGCTACTCAAAAATCATTGGAGGTAGTAATTAGATTTCATGATAAAAAGGTGACAGATCATTTTTTGAGCTTATATAAATTAAAGAAGGTGCAGCATAAGAAATTCATAATGCAACAATCAATCATTTGAAAAATAATAATATACCGTTGGGAAAGTGAGTTGAATTTGCTGCTGACAATGCAGCCGTAATGATGGGAAAAATAAGGGGAGTGCTCTTTTTAGGCAAGATGTCCCTTCTTTATTTGTCATGGGATGTATTTGCCACACACTCCATTTGTGTGCATCAGCAGCAGCAAGTAAACTACCAAATTCACTTGGGGAATTTGCAAGAGGGGTATGTAACTATTTTTCCAACAGCATTAAATGGCTTGGATTTCTAAAATAATGTCAAAGTGTTTTACGAGAAAAGCCCCATAAGATGCAACATCTGAGCCAGACAAGATGGCTTCCATTGCAGGTAGGATAACAATAATATATTTTCTCCTTTGTTTAAAACATTGATGTTTTTCCTCTTCAGGAGGTAGTAAACAGAATTTTGGAACACTGGAATTCTTTGCTACTTGTGTTTCAGGGTGCAGTTTTGGCATAAAACTTGTACAGTTTCCAAACAATTTTAAATAACCTACAAGACCCTGTATACAAGGCATACTTTTCGTTTTTATCATATGCTTGGGATTTGTAGTAACTCGACACCCGTTTCGCGAGAGCCATAAAACGCTCGAAAACGCTTCCAGTGGACGACCGGGCTAAGGCTAAGTACACATGGTCGCGCGACAACGCTCGTGTGTAGCTCGTTAACGCGCGTTGATGCATTCACATGGTCGCGCGTTGATAGCGCGGCAGCCCGCGACTACTGTCATTTTTTGATTCCGAGGATAGAAAAAGTCATTGAAATCTCTGTCAATATTTCAGCTTTGTATGTCTAATCGCGCGAATCATCTGTCTTACACTGAGTTGCAGGAACGTCCATTAAAATTTAATGCCGCCTTAATTCTCCCTTAAACGGAATATCCATAGACGGTAGCATTAAATTTAATGGACGTTCCTGCAACTCAGGGTATGCCTGACAGTTGTATTTCAATACGCGCGACGTCGCGCGAAACAAGATACTGGCGACAGAGCAAAGTCGATCGCAAGTGATCGCCAATATACGCGCGATGACGCTCGACCATATGAACATTTCTATGTGACAACTCAGTAGTTTTCTAACTGATCGTTGGTTGTATGCTAGAGTTCGCCAGAATGATTCTTGGTATGCTGTGAGGATGGGCGTTCCTCAGGGATTTGTTTTGGGACCTCCACTGTTCACATTGTTTGTGAATAACTTGACAAATAATATTGTAACGTATTCTCCTGTATTAACTGATGTAAAGATAATATTGTTTGCAGATGACATATCTCTTATTGTCTCTGCAGCAACAATGGAAGAACTTAGGGACAAATGCAAGCTGTTGGTGGAATGTTTCACGTAGTGGTGTCACTGAAATTGCATCATACTGAACTTGAACAAAACAGACGTAGACGTTTTTAATGCGAGGGATTCGGATCGTCGATTGGTTCTGAGCCTCTAATCTGGCAAATTGAGTGCTCATTCGAAATAATGATTTTGAGAAAGTACAGGATGCATCCAACTGGCCAAACAATTGCCTGTGTTAATTATTATTTTCACAGACAGAGAAGAAATCAGGAGATTGTATAGCTTTGGAATATTTTAGATTGATTCATAGCTATGTACAATCTCTAAGCAATAAAGTTGAGAATTTTGAATTGCTCCTTGAAGAAGAACGTCCACTAATCGCAAGTGTTGTCGAGCACAGGTGGAACGACGATAAATTGAACTCAAGTGGAATTCCTGGATATTTTCGAGCTGCATCTTATTCCCGTCAAAACCATATCCATGGGGGTACTGTCATATATGCAAGGGATGGTTTATCAGTGAGTGACACAGGCATTTCAAAATTTTCCAGTGAAAAAAACTTTGAATTCTGTGGTGTAGAGTTTGTTCTTCATGAGGTGAAATAATGCGTCATAAGTATCTACTGGTGATTTTTCAATATTTTTGGAAAAATTTTCCTTCGTTATGCAACACTGTGACAAAATGGCTAATATAGTGTTTGTATGCGAAGAGTTTAATATTAATTATTTGATATCCAATTGTTCGCGTAAGAAACTCTTTGATGTTCTTTTGCCATGTCTGAAAGTAACTTCTATAAATCCAACTAACATTTTTACAAATTTAAATAGTTTAACAAGTACATCTAAAATAGATTATTTTCTGACAAATGCTCCTTTTAGTTGTGTGCAAGTCAAAGTTTCTGATGGTCATATGAGTGATCATAGGGTTCTTGCCCTAGATTATATTATAGAAAATCCTGTAATGATAAAAAATTCTAACTGTAAATGACCATTAGTAAGAATAGTGTTCCCTAGATTATTGGACGACTTACTAAATTCAGTGTAATTTAGTGTCAAGTGCAGCTTTGATGGCATATATTTATATTCAGATATTGATGATGGTTTCAATTGTTTTTATCAATTATTCGAATATTTCCTTGAACCTCACGTCCATTGAGAGACTCAAATAGTTTCGGTGATCGACGTAAACACTGGATTAATAATGACATCAGACAGGAGTTAAAAAGTATGTATGGGCTTAAAATGAATTTGCATACTCATATTGGGTATAAGAATTATATAAGGGCGAAAAGTAATTTCAGATATATTCTGAAGCAAACTAAATATAACTTCTATCAGAATATGCTAAATTCGTCTGAAAACAAGAATAAAACACAAAAATAACATGAACAGAAAAGAAGAGGCCCCTTTCTTGCATAGCGCCTGGTTGCCGACCTTAGAAAAAAAAAGATCAAGCCGATACGAAGCGGATTCGATGGGCCAATCAGCATGGCGCACGTAGACGCGCCACTTTTTCCCGCCAAAAACTGGCGCGCAGATGACGCTTCCGGTTCGAACACGTCAGTGTCAGAAATTCAGCGTTCGAGGTACAATCCTCTGAAGATGCCTACCGAAGTTGTAGGCGAAACGTTAGGTGAAATTATTCCTAATGGACCACGGCCAATAAGCCGGGAAGACTCTTTTCATACAAATAAAGTTGTTGGGTCTGGAAATAAGTAATGAAGGAATAAAACTTACAAATGAAAGAATAAAAGCTTTATTATAAATGCCAGAACCAATAGATAAAGAGGGAGTACTACGTTTATTGGGAATGTTAACTTACATAAGTAAATACATCAAAATTTTTTCTCACAATACATGGCCGTTACGTCAACTTTTGAAAAAGGATGTAGAATGTATGTGGTTAAATGATCGAAAAAAAAAGCCATCGATAGTTTAAAGAAAATACTTGTGTCAAGTCCAGTACTGCAATTTCATGACAGAAACAAACCAATAGTATTATCAGTGGATATTTCGAAAAATGGACTTGGTGCTGTTCTTCTTCAAGACAATTTACCCTGCGCATATGCCTCAAAATCGGTAACAGAAACACATATTCACTATGCACAAATTGAGAAGGAACTATTGGCAATTTGTTTTGGAATGTCAAAATTTTACGAATATATATATATATATATATATATATATATATATATATATATATATATATATATATATGGTAAGAAAATAACAGTAGAAACTGATCATCAGCCATTATTGCAAATTTTCAAAAAACCCATCAATAGTTGTCCCGCTAGATTGCAAAGAATGCTTCTACAATTACGAAAGTAATGTCATGGCCGAAAAACATGCACAGACAGTTAAGAAAATTATTAAGAAAACAATGGAAGAGAAAAAAGATATATATTTAGCCTTATTAAATTTCAAAAATGCGTGTATCGAATCGGGATACTCTTCATCACAAATGTTAATGTCAAGAAACATCAGGTCAAAAATATGATTAGTAATAAAAGTTATATCAACCGAAATTAAGCAATGATGTCAGAAGGAAACTAGAAGATACTCGTCTGAAGCAAGCGAAATATTATAATAAAAGTGTTAAACAATTGTCAGAAATTCCTTGAAATAAAAAATTTATATTCAAACTAAACCACAATCAAATTGGACACCGAGGGTTGTTATAAAAAAACTAGGAAATAGAGTCTATAGAGTTGAACTAGAGAATGCAATTTCGAAAAAGGAGAACACCATTCTCAGTTGGACCCTATGGAGATAGAAAATGTAAATGAAAATATTAAGTTTTATACAGCTTTAGAAAATAAAAGAGAAAGTAATGGAAATGAAATAAGCAAAGGTAATCCAGGCAATGTGAGTGTGAGCACAAATTGTATTTCAGACGCAATGACTCAAAAGAAAACTTTGTCAGGCAGAGTGATCAAGCCTCCAAATAGGCTAGATCTATAATTGTTTGTTTGTTTATTGATCTGTTGTATTTTGTTTATTTAATGGTTGTATGTTGTTTATTCAATGTTTGTATATTGTTTATTTATAATTTGTTCATTAATTGACTGTGATCATATATAGAACCACAGGGCAGAGTTGCCTTGTGGACATAACCTCAGATTCATACGGTGACCGAGCATGTTAGCATCACATCCCGAATAGTGTTATTGTTAGTTACACTGTGCTCATATTAGTTAAATCATTAAATAAGAAACTTTTACAGGAATTATTTATCAAATTAAAATTGAACAGTTGGCACCATCTATAACTTAATTGTCATAAACATCAACTGTCATTCCTCTGTAAAAGTTCTATGATTCAAATAAAGCCAGTCGAGTCATGGCAGTATACGAAGTCAGGTGTTTAATTTAATTTCTACCCCTGCAGCATCCTGAGTGTGTACTGCGAAAAAGTGTTGAGAAAAAAATTGATGAATTGAATTCTCGATTTTGCCCCAAGAGGTTTCCCATCGTTCAAGAAGGACTGCTTTGTTCAACACAAAAATTAACTGAAGAATGTGGTCTCGAGAACAAATCGATAAACAAAAAGCCAGGACAAAAATGGTTTGATAGTTTCATGAGACGTCACCCTGAGCTAAGAAAAAAACAAGCAGAATTTATTAATGAAGCACAAGCTGCTGTATCCGAAGAGATAATGAGACTTCAGTTCCGGCTGATGCGAAATCTGCTAGAATGAGATAAAGAGATTTCAGAACACCCAGAGGATATTCAATATATACCCAAATATTTCGTTCCGCAGTTTCAATATCAATGGAGGATATCGGTCAAAAGGAACATATATGCATTTATCATTCTTTAAGCAACGTTTCGGCTAATATGTAGCCTTTATCAAGCTAAAATGGAAAATATAATGACATTATACAGGATAGAATTACAGTGTTTTCAAGAATAATTGGAAAATAGGCTGACAATTTTGGAAAATAGGCTAACATATAAATGTAGTAAAAACACTTACCCTCAGAATAGAAATTACATTAAAAATATACTATAGAACAATATATTCATCATAAAAAAGTCAGAAAAACAGGGGAAATTCAATACGACGTTCGATGTGGTGTGACTGTCAATGATTATTTATTCAGTTATCGAATCTTCCACATAATGACATTAGTCAGTCAATTCGAAACAAACGTTCCTGGGTCTAATCAATTCACGATCGAAGTCGAATTTTATTGATTAAATTAGTATAAATCGAATTAAGTCCACCGATATCAGTCCTATAGTTAACTGTGTTCGGAATTCTTTTGATGTAAAGCATCTCCTTGAAATTTCTTCGAAACCAATTTTTCTCATAATCAAGTATCTTTACATCATCAAAATTAAATTTATGGTCACACATTCGAGCATGTGCCGATAATGCCGTTGTTTCTTTCATATTCGCGCAATCTCTCCTATGTTGGTCTACCCTATATTTCAAATATTGCCTAGTTTGTCCAACGTAGACCTTATCACAGTCATTGCAGTCGATTTTATAAATTAGTCCCGACTTCCTTCTTTTGATAACAGGATCTTTTACCCTGGAAAAAACCCTATCTAGGGTGTTAAAGCAGTATGGTGAAATATAAGTACTATATGTACGCATAACTCGTACTAGATCTTGGTATAGTCCAGGTATGTACAAAAGTCTGCACCAAATCTGATCACTTGAAGATGGTGAATCAGATGTATGAGCATTACGGTTGTTAGTAGAAGAGAAAAAAAATTGTATTTATCAAGCTCTTAGGGTACCCATTCTGCCGCAATATATTTGATTGAGTTTTAAAGTTTTTTTCGTGAAAAGAAGGGTGACTCAAGTTCAAAATTTTGTGTTTAATTGACTTAATTATGCATATTTTTTGTGATTTAGGATGCATTGACTGGTAGTTCATAAATCTGCCTGATGAAGTTGGCTTTTCAAAGCCAAATCGGTTATGATTCGATCATTAGAGCGAATTAACCAGACATCTAGAAATGGTATTCTGTTATTTACTTCCAATTCACTAGTAAACATCAACTTATGGTGAAAACTATTGAACAAGTTCAGGGTTTCAGTTATTTTATCTCGTGGAATGCACATTATGATGTCGTCAACATATACACGAATAAGAGGTTCCTTTTGACCGATATCCTCCATTGATATTCAATATGAATGAAAGTGCTTTTTTCTTGGCTCCAAAAGGCTTTCGTGTACTTGGTGCACAGAGAAAAGATGTTTACGAGGTAGGAAAATCCAATAAAAGAATATCACCACCATTGCCATTCATCGAGCTATAAATAATTGGAACGATATAAAAAATGCTTTATTACTGAATTTCGGGGACCAACGTGACGAAAATTGCCTGAACCAAGATTTGGTAAATCTAAGACAAAATTATGGAGAATCGCCTCATGAATTTTATGAGAAAGTAATAACCTTATTAAATACTATATGCAACTACATTGGTTTAAAATGTGAAGTCGAGCTCAGAGCAAGCAGAAGAATTTTTTTACAAAACAGGGAGTAAAACATTTTTAGCCGGTTTAAGAGATCCTGTAGGGCCTATTATAAGGGCTATGGGACCAAATTCTTTATCTCAAGCTCCTCAATTCATAATAAAAGAAGACAATATAAAACATTATCAAAAATCACATCAAACGAATAACCCTAGAAGATTTACGAATAGTAATAATAATCAGAGTAATAATAGTCAGAGAAATAATTTCCAATTTTCTAAATTCAATCAAAATTATTCCAATTCTCATATGACACTTATTCAGCGTCAAAATTTTGTTGCAAATCAGCAATTTCAAAGTAATCCTGTAACGATTTAAAGGAACACTAATTTTAGGGAACCAAAATATTTTTCGAATTCGCAAGTATTCGGAAAACCTCAACAGCCAAAACCACTTCCAATGAGTATATCAACAAATCATACTAGACACATTACCAAGTGAAAATACCAAAACTATGGTTAATACGTTTATAGAAACCCTTGTACCTGAACAAATTTTATGAATGTATGACATGATTGTAAAAGAACAAAAGATCCTTGCGGTCGAAGTTCCCGGAAGGCTGAACGAAGCCACAACGACCCCTGTTCAGGATATTGATAATAATGACATGATTGTAAGCTAAGAAATAAATAAATGTTTTTGAGTTGATTTGATTGTACACATCAGAATACAATCGCCTTCTGAAATTTATTCACATTTTTACTTTCATGAGATTAATAATATATGTAATTTTTCCAGGAGGAAATGATGCTGAAATATTTCGTGAAAAAAAAACGCATTTTTTCATTAACGTTCAAGCTATATGCAATGCCAGGATGGAAATTATAGATTTGGTATCTAGATGGCCAGGTTCCTCACACCATGCTCATAGTTCAACTGGGAAAGCATATTTCGTGAATGGCTTACTTCCGAATTGTTTTTTATCAGGTATAATTAACTCCTGGAGATTTTATTAGTATATGCTCACATCACTTGTTCTATTACAGGATATAGTGCCCATAATATCAGACCTTATTTGATGACTCCCCTATTGAATCCACTAACAGGAGAAGAACATTTGTATAATGAAGCTCAAATTACGATGGGGAGAGTTATTGAGAACGTGTTTGGTATATGGAAAAAGAGGTTTCCTGTGCAAGCATATGGATGCAGATTAGAGTCGGAAAACACATGAACTGTTATTGTAGCAACAAGAGTATTACATAATATTGCTCAGCAGATGGGGGAAGGTGAACCACCGGCACTCGGAGAGTTTGAACAATGACATCATCTTATTGCTAAAGGATATGTACCCAATGTTGCAGTGGGGCAAACACACTTTGGAAAACGGTGCAGAGCCTCAATAAAAAACATAAGATAATCCCCATACTGCGAGACGAAAACAACAGAGAACACATTACCGATAAAGAAAAGGTTGAATTGCTTGCGAAAACTTTCGAGAAGGCGCACCACATACAAGATACAGATGACGATGACCAGAAGGCGATCAAAAATATAGTAGCTGAATACCTAACCAACAATCGAAATCCTACACCCAACATCAAACCCGAAAGAAATGAAAGAAATTACCAAACACCTCTCCAACAAAAGAGCCCCTGGTCCAGACCAAATCGACAATAAACTAATTAAAAATATGCCCAGAAAAGCCATCGTCCAGTTCCAATACATAGTGAACGCCATCATGAAAAAACAGCACCGGCCAGAGCAATGGAAAACTGCTACAGTAGCACCCATCCCAAAGCCGGGAAAAAAACAAACGTCACCGAACAGCTATCGACCGATTAGACTTCTTTCCAACTTAAGTAAAGTAGCCGAAAAAGTCATTGTCACCAAAATCAAATACTGCATCCAAAGCCCAAAATCAAGGACGAACACCGATTCGGGTTCAAAGAAAAGCACAATTCCATTCAGCAACTGTGCAGAATAATCGTAGACATAATTAACGGTTTCAACGAAAAAGATCACACAGTCATGCTGTTGCTAGACATAGAAAAAGCTTTCGACCGAGTTTGGATAGAAGGACTTATATATCGTTCTTAATGGAACTATTATATTATTACCTTACTGACAGGACCTTCCGCGTAAAAAAAGGGCACGAAAATCTTGGACCTAGACCATTAAATGTTTATGTACAGGACATACCCTAATATCCAAAAACAAATATCGCTCTATTTGCAGACGATACGGCTATCTATGCCCATGCGTCGATAGCAGATGACGCAAACAGAAAATTAAAAAAAATAAAAACGCACCTCCAATCCTTAACGAAATACTTCGATAAATGGAAAATCAAACTGAATGAAAATAAAACAGAACAAATAATTTTCAGCAGGAGTTTTGATAACAAAAATATCTCATCTCCCATAATAATTAATCAACATGAAATAACACCCAAACAAACCGTTAAATATCTCGGAGTGGAACTAGATAGCAGACTGAATTTCCATAGACATATAAAGAAAACAGTAAACAAAGGATACGCAGCGAAAAAGAACCTGTTTCCACTGATAGGAAACAGAGGCAAACTCAATCCTAAAAACCAAAAACTAATATACACGTCTTTAATAAGACCCTTGCTAACATACGCAGCACCTGTGTTCTGTCATCTTCGACCAGGATGTAAAATATCAAGATGGCGGGCACTGAATATGTTTTGTCGGATGCTTCGGATAAAAGTACAAGTGATGACCAATACATGAAGTGTTGTGCAACCAAAACTTGCAAAATTAAAGTTTGTGTGCAGTGCTCTTCAATTTACCACAGAGGATGTATGGGAAAATATCCAAATATTACCAAATTGGGTGGCAACAAAATATTGTGCTGCAAAATAAATCAACATGTTGACATGACCAATCAAAATGATTCTGAAAAGAAGCTTCTTATGCAACAAATAACCTTTCTTCAAAAATTTTGGAAGAAGTAAGAGATAAGAACAAAATTTTGCAACTGAATAATAAATTACTATTAGATAAAATTGAAACATTGGAAAATAACGATCACATAAAATAGGATGTAAACAGTGCAAGCAAACAAAATGAAAATCTACAGAAACATCCATCATATAGTCGAATAACAAGATCGGCAAACAGTCAACAGATGGCCTCGATACCCACATTGCAGGTGCCTGTAAGATCAACTGTTCCAAGAAACAGTAATCGGAAAAATTCAAATATCGAAAACGTAAACAATCAACAAACAAGCATCATCAAAATAGCAGAAGAGGACAATAATGAATTCAAAACCGTTACATATAGAAAGAAAAGACCTAAGAAGAACTTGGGAACAGCTGAAGTTACTGAAGATGAAAGCAAAAATGGTTTTTCTGGAGCGGAAAGAAAAGTCTGGCTCTATGTTTACCGTTAGTCTAAGATCCGAACCTACCTCAACCTTCACCGAGCTGATAATAAAATAGAACCTATTTCATAATAAACTTCAGATGTTAGATAATATATAAAAAATAGGTTGCCTAAAAAAATCCTGGACAGAGTATTTTTGATTATTTTTTCAAAAATGATTTTTCATGACATTTTGCAACATCATGATAATAAGAAAATTTCATACTGGACTTGTAGGATGAAACATGTAGAATCTGCAGACATAGGGTTGCCTGTTATTTACCTGGACGAACTACTGGTTGCCTGGTTTAAATAATAGAAAAAAAATTATATCAGCATAAGCGCTGTTTTATTGTGAACACGTTGATATAGGGTTGCCTGCAAAAAAATTGGACCTGATAGGGGTTGCCGAGATTTGAAAGTTGCATTGTTGACGCGCCAGGTAATAATAAAGGACCGAACATCGCAGTCTTATCTGAATGTAAGTGTCAAGTTATAGATTTGTATTCTATGTTTATGGTTCCACTATGACATTAGCATAGGTTAGGTTAGTTTAGTTAGTATGTATGTCTATGAGAAATGTAGAGAGACTCATGTTCCATGTTAAGTAGGAGAAGAATAAATTGTTTTCTATTAAGAGTAGTAAATCATTGAATCCTGGTATAAAGGAAGATCCCGGAATCCCACATATTTTCATATGGTAGCAGGAAGTGGTTTCCAGATTCAAGGCGATTAATTCTAAACAGTAATTCAAGTAACGGAATATTCCAGAACAGACGCTTCAACAAAGAACAAAATGGCCGATGAAATGAAAATTCCCATTTTCGATGGAAAAGACTATGAATGCTGGAAAAAGCGAATCCAAATGATCCTGAAAATGAAGAAATGCCAAGAAGTCATCACCAGAAACATAATTCCAACGGATAAAGAAGACGAATGGAATGGAAGAGACTTGAAGGCCATCAATATAATATACAGTGGAATTACCAACGACCAGTTACAATTTATCAAAGACAAGGAAACATCGTATGATATCATGAAAAAGTTCGATGAAATGTACTTGAAGGAATCAACAGCTCTACAAATTTGTGTGAGAAATAAACTTGAAAGATTGAAGTTGAAAGATTTCGAAGATACTGCTTCATTTTTCACTGAATTTGAAAAACTTATCAATGAACTGAAAAGTGCTGGAGCAACAGTAACTGAAAAGGAAAAGTTGAGCTATATGATTAAAAGGCTACCAAGTTCATTAAGCTACGTTGGAGACTTAGTTGATGTACTAAAAGAAGATGACGAAACTGTCGACTTTGTTAAGAGTAAAATCAAAATGATGGAACTCAAAGAGGAAGGAGAAACAGGTAAACACAGTTCAAGTGCATTCAAGTCCGAGAGGAGAAGAGAACAAAACTGTTTCAAATGTGGAAGAAGTGGACATTTCAAAGCCCAATGCCCAAATAAAAAGCTCGATGGCAATTCTTGGAGGTCAAGGGGAGGTATGCAGAGTCGAGGAGGTGGTTCCCAACAATATTGGAACAGAGGAAATGATAGTTACCGAGGTAATAGATTCAACAGTAATAGCCGAGGTGCAGGTCAACATCATCGAACAGGTGGTTGGCAGCAGAGAAATTCAGAACCTGGAATGAGCAGTTTCAACACTGAGGTTACAGAGGTAAAATCAGAAGATTCTTTAATTGTAGTAAATAATTGTACTAACAAAATTGAATGGTTATTAGATAGTGGTTGTTCGGATCACATCATTAATAATGATGATTACTTTTATGAATATATTGTTCTTAAAACACCAATCAATGTCAAAGTAGCTGATGGTCGTATGTTGAAAGCAACTAAAGTAGGTACTGTTTTGCATGGATTTAATGTTTATGGTAAAATAATTGAGAATAAATTGTCAAATGTATTTTATGTGAAAGAAATGGATAGAAATTTGATAAGTTATGGAAAAGTAACAAAGAAAAACAAAATTATATCATTTGCTAATATTTCTAAGATTCAAAATGATAATGGTAATATTATTGCATTAGCATACAAGATGAATGGTATATATCATATGACAAGCGAAATAATTAAAGTGGAAGTGAACAGTACATCAAATAATAATATGTCTGAAAAAGAAAAACTCCACAGAACATTAGGTCATGTTAATTTCAACTATTTGAAAACTATGTGTCAGAAACAAATATTGCAAGGTTTACCGAAGGATTTAGATTTAGAGTGTGAATATTACAAATGCGGTATATGCTTGAAAAATAAAATGCACAATTTACCATTCAAAAATGAAAGAAGCAGAGCAAATGAAATTTTGGAAATTGTACATACGGATGTAAATGGTCCACACAATACAACCGGACTAAATGGAGAAAAATATTTTCTAACGTTTATTGATGATTTTAGTAAAGTCGCCCAAGTTTATGTAATAAAGTCCAAAAATGAAGTTTATGATTGCTTTGTCAAATATGTTAACTTAATTGAAAATAAAACTGGTAAGAGAATTAAAAAATTACGATGTGATAACGGTACAGAATACTTAAATAATAATATACAAAAATTTGCGAACGAAAAGGGAATTTATATTGAAAATTGTCCACCATATGTTCATGAATTGAATGGGACAGCAGAAAAATACAATAGAGATATAATGGATATGGCGAGATGTTTGTTAGATGAAGCGAAAGTACACAATCGTTTTTGGCCAGAAGTAATTAAAACCGCGGCGTATTTGAAAAATAGAATATTAGCAAATACAGTTGTCAAAGATAAAACTCCTTATGAGATAATGTTTGGAGAAAAGCCCAGTGTAGATTATTTGAAACTTTATGGCAGTAGAGTTTTTGTGAGAGTGCCTGAACAAAAAAGAAATTCAAAATGGGATAGAAAAGCGGATTTAGGAATTTTGTTAGGGTATGAAAATGTTGGATATAGAGTCTTAGTAAATAATAAAATAATTTTGGTTAGACATGTTGATTTTATTGAAGACGGAACATCATGTATTGGTCTAGATGCGGAAAACAAACCTGAAGATAGTTGTATTACTAGATTAAGTGAAAATGAGCAATCAGAAGACAGTAATGTTGATAGAGAAAATGAGTTAAGACGGTCCACTAGAGAGTAAAATTTAACGATGAAAATTTCATTTATAATATAATTTAACGATGAAAATTTCATTTATAATAATAATATAGTTTATGTCAATTATGTAGATGCGAACATTCCTACCTCATATAATGAAGCTATGGCAAGTAAAAATCATGAAAAATGGGAAGAGGCTATGAATAAAGAAATGCATTGTTTACTGAAAAATAAAACATGGGTATCTGTTGAAAAGCCCAAAGACAAAAAATCGCTTGATCTCAAATGGGTATATACTATAAAAAATGATGAATTGTTTAAGGCTAGGATAGTGGTTAGAGGATATCAACAAGATGAATTAATTGATGACATTTATTCGCCAGTTGCAAAAATGCAATCATTAAAGATTCTTTAAGCATATTGTTGTAATAAAGGTTTGATTATTTATCAAATGGACGTTGAAACAGCGTTTCTAAATGGCAAAGTTAAATCCGAGGTATATGTAAAACAACCTCCAGGTTTTGAGGATGGAACAGATAAAGTATTGAAACTGGATAAAGCACTATACGGTCTAAGGGAAAGTCCAAGAGCGTGGTATGACTGTTTCGATGAATATTAAGGAGATCTAAATTTTGAAAGAAGCGGAAATGATAACTGTTTATATATATTGAAAATGAAAGATGATTATTTATACTTGATTCTATTTGTTGATGACTTATTAATTTGTGGTAATAACAAAGAAGAATTGAATAAAATAAAAGGTTTATTATTAAAAAAATTCAAAATTAAAGATTTAGGCATTATTAAAACATATTTAGGAATTGATATAGATTATAATTATGAAAAAGGAGAATTGTCTTTAGACCAATCAAAATATATCGATTCATTAGAAAAAAGGTATAACCTACAAAACTCTAAATTGTATTCAACACCAATGGAACAAAATTTGAAATTACTACCTGCACAATCAGAAAATAAAAATATTAAATTTAGAAATTTAATAGGCGCTTTATTGTACATTAGTTCTGGTACAAGACCTGATATAAGTTTCAGTGTGAACTATTTAAGTAGATTCCAAAACAGTTATGATGATACTCATTATAAATATGCACTAAGAGTTCTCAAGTATTTAATACTCACAAAGAATATGAAGTTGACATATTGTAGAAATAATAATTCTGAAATATTAAAATGTTATGTGGACTCTGATTGGGCAGGAGATATAAATGATAGGAAATCTACCACTGGTTATGTAATAAAAATGTTTGATAATGTAATTTTTTGGAAATCAAAAAAAACAAGGTACTGTAACAAAATCTTCTACAGCTGCTGAATACGTTCCTGTTTATACTGAATTATACTGTAAATATTTATTATATTGTTATTTATTCATTTATTTATTTAATGCTCATATATATTCATATTATTTACATATTTATATAACTTTTCTATTCATTTAATTTTCTAAATTTACATTACCTTATAATTTCTTAATTTTTTTTTCTCTATATATATATACATGTGTAAATATCCTATTTCCTCGTAATCATTTGTGAGCTAGTTAATATTGACTGTACAATTCTGTATATGAACTTGTGACTGGCTGCATGACCACCGGTCTAAAGCCAAGTAATAAACCAAAAAAAAAAAAAAAATGCTGAATACGTTGCTTTATCTGAATGTGTTAGTGAATTAAAAATTGTTAAAGATATCCTGTTAGATTTTAAGATTGAATTTTCTGAGCCCATAAAGATATTTGAAGATAATTCAGGTGCCGTTAGTATAGCTAAACATGGAAATTTTACAAAAAATTCTAAATATATTGAAACACATTTTCATTTTGTAAATGAAAGTTATTTAAAACGAATTATAGATGTTGTAAAGATCGATTCAGAAGAGAATATTGCTGATATTTTGACCAAAGCCCTAGGCTCAATCAAATTCGATAAATTTAGAAAAGCATTAGGCTCAAAATAAGATTTTGGTGTTATTGTAATACAAATCTAAGGAGGTGTGTCAAGTTAGAGATTTGTATTCTATGTCTATGGTTCCACTATGACATTAGCATAGGTTAGGTTAGTTTAGTTAGTATGTATGTCTATGAGAAATGTAGAGAGACTCATGTTCCATGTTAAGTAGGAGAAGAATAAATTGTTTTCTATTAAGAGTAGTAAATCATTGAATCCTGGTATAAAGGAAGATCCCGGAATCCCACATATTTTCATAGTAAGACAGTGCGAATGCTCGGTACTTTTACTCAAAGAGTTACCCCTACTACATAGGTACCTTCCATAGGCTATATTGAAAACAATACGGCGATATTCTGGAGCAACTGACATTTGAATTTCAGAAAATATTGAATACATAACAGTCCAATGTATTCAATACCATAATATAATATTAACTTATGGGTATAATGTGGACTGCCGAAAATTCGGGTAATGCAATAACAAGAAAAATGTCAGAAGATCTTGTATTATATTAATAAATTTTATTACAGAACAGCAAAAAAAAACAAAAAATAATATAAATGAAAAAAAAAGATCAATATCTTCTATTTCATATCTGAATCATCTGAACTTGAATGGACACTCTCAAATTTATCGGTCTCATCGGGTTCATCCTTATTATTTTCCATTTTAATTATATCTCGTATTTTCAAAGGAGTTTGATCTCCTATAAAACCAGTTGGTTTCAAATAACTATTGAAATACCAACCGTAATTTATAGGGTTTAACTCTGCACATTCAGATTCTGTTGCATTAAGCCACATGGAATTTACATATATTGTTCGTAAAACTTCTTGTTGTAGGAAAATCCACCATGGCGGTATAGAGTTGGATTCAAAACTTTTAATTTTGTTTGAAAATTGTTCGCTGTCTTTTTTTGCGCTGTACTTTTTCATGAAAATACGAATTCTCGCATCGTTTAGTGTCGACAGTGCTTCATGCCATACATTTGTGTTGTGAACTCTTCAACAGTATTCATTTTTTCATGGTCCAGAATATCATCTTCATTATTAATGACGCAAAAATACTTTGATACGTCTCATTTTTCGAGAATATTTTAAATGGTTTGACCTTTCCTTTATTATAAAATGCTGCAGTGTAATCACAACCTGTGAATGCATGATAATCAGGTAGACTTCTACATATTTTGGGTCCCAACTTTGAAGCTAAATCGATGCAATTAATGCAATCAAATTGGTTCGATTGCTTCTTAGTCGTTGACCGCACCGTGCAGTCATAGTTGGGAATGCGCGCGAGGAGATTGGTAATCCAAATTTACCAATACCTTCGCGCCCATCACATTTGAATTGCATAGAACATACAGCCATATCAGCCAAAGAAGATAAGATAATCATTCAACTACCTTAAATGAACTGAGAGAGCTTTTACCCCGTTTATGGAATCAAATTTCTCAAGAAATGTTCAACAACCTCTTGTGCAGTATGCGAGGAAGATGTTAAGCTGTTATTGATGACCGTGGAGGCCATACATTTTATTTATAGCCTTAAAATGCTTGAATTCTCTGGGAATATAATTTCGTTTTTTTACTCGATTTTTCTCAACCACCCTGTATACGCTGCAGAACCACAGGCTAAAATTAAATTAAATTTCCAGCTTGAAATCATATCAATATGAATTTTCATCACAAAATCTCATGTAAAATATATTTTTTTGCAATTTGAGTCAATATTCCTTACTCATGTGGAGCAGTTCTTATCATGTTGAGATAACTTTAATCATTTCTCAATAGCATTATACAGTATCGGATAAGGAAAATACATAAAAAAACGATAAATTTTTGGTAGATTTCATTCAAAATCCGGTAGACTTTTGGTAGATTTCGAATTGATTTTAGGTAGATTTCCCAAATGAAAGGTGGTAACCTTGATAATGCCGTACTGTTTTCAATATGGTCTATGGAGGGTAGTAGGGATACCTCTTCTCTCCATAGTACGTATACCTACGTATACCTGCATTCGCACTGGTTTACATTTAGATACGACTGCGATGTTCGGTCCTTTATTATTACCGGGCGCGACAAGAATCCAACCTTCAAACCTCGGCAACCCCTATCAGGTCCAAGTTTTTTGCAGGCAACCCTATATCAACGTGTTCACAATAAAACAGCGTTTATGCTGATATAATTTTTTTTCTATTATCACACCGGTGAAATTTTCTCATTTTGACATACCTGCTTAAACCAGGCAACCAGTAGTTCGTCCAGGTAAATAAGAGGCAACCCTATGTTTGCAGATTCTACATGTTTCATACTACAAGTCCAGTATGAAATTTTCTTATTATCATGATGTTGCAAAATGTCATGAAAAATCATTTTTGAAAAAATAATTAAAAATACTCTGTCCAGTATTATGGAATGGGTTCTATTCTATTATCAGCTCGGTGAAGGTCAAGGAAGGTTCGGATCTTCTACTACGTGTCAATAGGGTGGCGACAAGGGAACAAATTTTAGAGTACATAACGAAGAAACCAGGATTTGATGAACATAACACGAATGTTGAAGAAATTCCAAGTGAAGATGGACAATTGAAAAGATTTCTTGTAACAGCTCCACTGAATAAAAAAGAAATAATGTATCATTCAGAATTTTGGCCGAAAAATGTGGGTGTGAAACGATTCAATTTCGAAGAAAATAAGAAATTTCTTTCTGAAAGAAGTGGAAATTTTCGGGAAAGTTCACAGATGTCCTAAATAATTCTTGGAAAATAAACACAGACAAGAAATACCCACTCAAATCAAGAAAAACCAACAAAATTCCTATTGAATCAGAAGATTTCACCATAATCGATCAAAATTTAAGGTCCATAGGAAATTCAATTGAACAAATGGAACAAATAACGACAGATTTCGAAGACATCAAAATATTATGTTTCTCAGAACATTGGAAGTCTGAAGAAGAACTATCCTGCTATAAAATTAACAACTTCACATCAATTTCAAATTATTGTAGAAATAGTGGTGAGCATGGTGGTGTTGCAATATATGTGAAAGAAGGATTCAAAGCCATTGAAACCAAAAATATCTGCAAATATTCAGAATGTGCTGCAATTGAGTTCAAGTTGAACAAAGTTATTATAACATGTATTGCTGTATATAGTGATGGTAATCTAGAAGTAATGATCAGGCAGTTGACAATTATCTTAGAAAAAATAAATGAACACTCCCAAGTGATTATTCTTGGGGATTTCATTATTGACATGATGCAGAATACAAAAAAAGTAGGCTAAATTTCCTCAATTGCTATGGGATTTTCCAAACAGTTTTTGAGCCCACTAGAATAACACCAACAACTGCCACATGTATCGATGGTATTTATACCAGTGTTGACCAAGACTATTCCACAAAAGTATTACAAACACATGTTTCAGACCATTCAGCTCAACTAATTACATTCAATGCGAAGAGGACGATGGAAAACTTTGTATACAGGAGAACTTTGACGGAAGAAAACATTAAAAAATTTGAAACATCATTGAAAACACAAGATTGGCAGACAGTCGGATAAAGTGAATGAACAATACAACCTTTTCAGTCAAATAGTAATGACCAACTTGAATTCAACTTGTCCTATCATCAAAAGACCACTCAAATCAAGAACAAAAAGAATGGATATGGAACCAGAGTCTATAGAAATCAAGAAAAAACTACTGAAATCTAAAGATGACCGATTCAAAAATGCATATAAGGAAGTTAAGACACAGTATGATTTTTTTGCTCAGACAACAAAAATCCAAATCTTTTGAAAAGAAAATCGAAAATTCTGACAACAAGAGCAAAACTGTTTGGTCAATTGTGAACTCTTTACGAAAGGGAAATCAAACAAATTACTTTCCTCTGAAGGGTGATCCTAAAATAGTGGCTAATGAAATGAACGCCTTTTTCACACAAACCGCACTGGATCTAGTATGGAAACATTGTGGTTCTGGGAAAAAGACAGGAACAGTTCCAAAAATCAACGTGAATGAATCAATCCATATCAATTCACTATCAAGAGAACAAATCGTTGAGATAATAGACTCTCTCAAAAATAAACAGACCAGAGGAGTAGATGAAATATCCAACAATCTGATAAAAAAAATCAAAAATGAAATTAAAGAACCATTAGCATTCATAATTAATAACTCGCTTAAATATGGGATATTTCCAGAGGCACTGAAGATTGCTGTTGTGAAGCCAATACACAAAAAGGGAAGTATCAATGACTATCAGAATTATAGGCCTATCAGCTTACTACCGTCATTTTCCAAAATTTTTGAGTTGGCCTACTGTAATCAGATTATGGGACATTTGATTAAAAACAATTTTTTTCCAACAGTCAACATGGATACTTGGGAAGAAGATCAGTACAAACAGCCATTTTTGATTTTCTGGTAAAGATCACAGAAGCTTTTGAACAGAAAAATCTTGCACTGGGACTCTTTCTGGACCTGACCAAGGCCTATGATTGTCTGAGTGTTGAAGTTTTGTTGAAGAAAATGCATAATTATGGGATAACAGGATCAGCATTGGAATGGGTGAGATCATACTTCAGTAGAAGGATACAACTGGTTGAGATTGCTGTCAATAATGATAAAATAAGATCAGAACCAATGGAGATGTGTTTGGGTGTACCACAGGGCAGCATTGCTGGACCAATTTTCTTCATTATTTATATCAATGACTTTGGAGAGGACATCCCTTGGAGAAACAGAGTGAGTCAAGTAAATTACGCAGATGACTCTAATCTGCTAATTGTTGAAAATATGTGGCCAGAATTAAAAATATTGACTGAACGAGGAAATAACCAATATTGTCCTATTCCTTCCTACAAATTCCAATATTTTACCACCTAGGGATGTTATGTTGCAGGATATGAGATATTCAATATCAGAGTCCAGTAAATTTCTCGGTCTACATATTGATAAAGAGCTGAAATGGAACCATCACATTGAACAACTTGCTAGCAAAATAGGACAATCAATTTATTCGTTTAAAATAATTTCGAAGTACGTAACTGATAGTATATTAAAAACAGTATATCATGCAACCATTGAATCCAAGATGAGATTTGGTATATCATTCTATGTGTTGCCGTAATGAATAGGGTTTTGTCAAATCCATTTCTTCAAAATTTATGTGCACTAGACTACTCTGAGGATCGCCAGTTACGAGGCATCTTCAAGCCGTCTTGTGGACACATTATGTGTGTGATTTTCAGTTCGTTAGAAAAGTGCTTCGAATTTGGTATAAAACGCAAAACGCTATTTTTTGATAGAACAGTTATTTTTTCTAAAGTTTATTTAGAACGCTAAAGATTGTCTTATTTGGACGATAACGAAATAACAAAGTGACAGAAGAAAGAAGATTCTGCCTGTTGGAAAATTCCCACCTAACGAGAGCTCTCAGGTTGTGTGGAGGAAGACGCCGTTGGTGAGTTTTCTAGTGCACCATTTTCTTGTTTCATTTTCTCTCTTTTTTTTTCCTAATAGGATTTAAAAGAGTTTTTATAGATACAGTCCTATTTTTCTCTCCTATTTTGAGTTACCGCAACATTTTTTGGTCCTTCGAGCCGGATATTGAATCGAGTTTCCCATCAGGAATTTCAAATTTTTCCTTTAAAAAGTTTTGCAAATTTGTGCAGGAGAATATCTGAGGAAACGGATTGAAATTCATTATTTCCTTTCATCAATTATTTCGCAGATCAGAAAAAAAAACATATTTCTTATCGCGGAGAGTTTTTTGTTCGCTCCGATTTAATTATTTGGAACATACGTTCGTTCGTCTTTTCAATACACGGTATTGGAAACAAGTACTGTAACGGAGGATCTTCAGCAGTTTATTTCTATATTTCAAGTCTTGTAGAATATCAATTTAAAAATCATGTCGAAGATTAAACGAGCTAGAGCATATCGTGCTACGGCCATCGGTGAGATTAAGTCACTTTTTGATTTCGCAAAAAAAGCTGAATTAGATAGTAGTTATTTCAATGTATTCAAAGCTAGGTTTTCTGACATTGAAAGAATACGGAATGAATTTCTTGGTGAACATAAGACAATTGTGGATACGTTGCTTCAGGAGGAAGACGTTGAGTTAAGCGGGGAGGAATCAATGCGGGATGAATTTTTGACTTTTTATTATGAAATCAAGTCTATTTACGATGTTTTAACGACCAACATTTCGAAATGTGTTGGAGATTCTGATGTTAAACATAAAACGAATGCGAATATCAATTTACCGAAGTTAGAATTAAAACGATTCGCAGGTGATGTAACCCAGTTTTCAACATTCATCGGATTGTTCAATTCGCTTGTGCATAATAATGATGCATTGGCCCCGATGAAAAATTTAATTATTTGGTTTCCGCCCTTGAAGGACAACCCCTTAAATTAATTCAACACTACGAATTGAATGGTAATAATTATCAATCTGCATATGATGCCTTATTTCAACGTTACAATAATAAGCGTTGGTTGGCAAAATGTCATTGGCGTCGTATAGAGGGTACCGGAAAAATTAAATCTGGGGTTCCGAATTCTTTAAGGAATTTATTAGATACTTTTCAAGAAAATATATGTGCTTTGAAAAACTTGGGTTTTCCAACAACAGAATGGGACTTTGTATTGCTCATGATGCTATATGATCGGTTGGACGATGTAATAGTTTCGCGATTCGAACATTCTTACGGGTCTTCAGAGGTTCCGAATTATAGCGATCTCACTTCATTCTTAGAACGTGAATGTATAGCTTCTGAGATGATATGTGACATGAAACCATCAGTTAGCACCGCCAATTCTACTATTGCCGATAAAAGATCGTCAAAACCAAATAGATTGAAAACTTTTTTTGTTGAAAACGCAGTTGGTTCTTCCAAGAGTTCTCCTTCTGAATGCGTTTTATGTAAATCCAATCATTATATTTTCAAGTGTCCTTCATTTCTCAGTATGAAACCGTTTGAGCGCTATAATCTCGCCAAGAAGCTTCATTTGTGCTTCAATTGTTTATCTAACTTGCATGATATTCGTTCTTGCAAGTCCAAATCGACCTGTCACCATTGTTCTTTAAAGCATCATACGTTATTGCATTTTAAGCAGAAAGAGGATATAAAATCTGAAAATGATGTATCACTTGCTACTACTAGCGGTGTCTCTAATTCTGAAGCGAAATCAGTTGTTAATTTTGCGGGTACTGGTGTTCTTAATTCTGATCGAACATCATATGTTGTTTTGGCCACGGCTTTAGTGGAAGTTTTAGACTCGAACGGGACTTTTCACAAACTAAGGTGTTTAATTGATTCTGGCAGCATGACGTCGTTCATAACGAAGCATGCCACATCTCGATTGGGTTTGAGAGCTGAAAATATGTTTCTTGAAGTAACAGGCTTGAACTCTTCTAAATCTTGCACAAGTAGAGGTTTAGTTGCTATTACAGTTCGACCCGTTGGTCAAGATTCCCCGATATTATACACTAACGCATCTGTAATTAACCAAATAACAGAAAAATTACCCACTACGCCTATACCCGCTGTCATACATGATGAGTTTAAGAATTTAAAGTTAGCCGATCCTTCTTTTCATATTCCTGGGCATATCGATATTTTGTTTGGAGCAGATATGTTCACTAAAATTCTACTTAATGGTCATATTTCCGGTAATAAGGGTGTAAGCGCTTTCAATACTATATTTGGTTTCATTCTCATCGGAGGTGGAACAGACATTTCTAGGAATGTAACATCTTCTTTTTTCTGTGACATCGATTGTCAAAATTATGATAACTCACTTCCTCAAATTTTAAAAGGTTTTTGGGAAGTTGAATCTGTTCCATCCGTGAATGTTAATTCTCCCGCTGATGATTTATGCGAGAAAATATTTGTCAATACACATAAACGCGATTTTTATGGCAAATATATAGTTTCATTACCCTTCGCAACTGACATACCCAGCTTTAGCGGTATGGAAGAACTCGCCTCTAAAAGATTTTTTGCTTTAGAACGCCGAATCATGAAAAGTCCAAGACTTTATGATGAGTACTCTGCTTTTATGCGCGAATATTTAGATTCTGGTCATATGGAAGTTGTACCTGAAAATTGTATGAGCGAAAATCCTTATTATCTGATTCATCATTGTGTCATTAATCCATCGAGTGTTCACACCAAATTGCGTGTAGTATTCAACGCGAGCGCAAAAGCTCCCTCAGGATTTTCTTTAAATGATAGTCTCTTAACGGGTCCAAAATTGCAAGCTGATATAGTGTCAATTCTTTTGAGGTTCCGTCTGCATCCTTACGTATTGTGTTCCGATATAAAACAAATGTATAGAATGATTTGGGTCAATTATGACCAGCTAGATTATCAAAGGATTTTTTGGAGATTTTCTCCAGACGAGCCTTTGATAACATATCGCTTGAAAACTGTCACATACGGAGTGTCATCTGCTCCTTTCTTGGCGTTGCGATGTCTGAAACAGTTAGCGCAGGATGAAGGAAGTGAATTTCCTTTAGCAGCGAAGGTATTAGAAGAAGATACGTACATTGACGATGTTGTCACTGGTGCCTCTTCACTTGAAGAAGCCAAGCTTCTACAAAATCAGTTGATAACTTTGTTTAGTAAAGCAGGTTTTCATTTGAGGAAGTGGTCGAGTAACGATCCTGCGTTGTTGGAAAATCTTCCAGCTTCTATGCGTAGTATAGATCCCCTTGATTTTGATTCTGAGACTAATTTTACTTCTGTCAAAATTTTAGGATTATTTTGGAATCCGCGTGAAGATAAATTCTCATTTTCTGTTGTCCCGCAGTCTGACGAAACTTGTACTAAGCGTCAACTTCTTTCTCAATTAGCTCGAATTTATGATCCGTTAGGATTCCTATCGCCAGTCACTTTTCTGGTAAAGTATCTCATTCAAAGATTTTGGATGATCGGACTTACATGGGATGATAAACCTCCAGATGAAATTTTGCGTGTCTGGAAACGCTTTAGGTCCCAGATAGAATGTCTTTCTGAATTTAAAATTGAAAGGCACCTTTTCCCTTCAGATTTCGCTAGTTTGGAACTTCACGGATTTTGTGATAGTTCGGAAAAGGGTTATTGCGCCGTCTTGTATCTCAAGACAATAACTATCGATGGAAATATAACCACAAGCTTTGTCACGTCTAAAAGTAAAATTGCCCCGCTGAAGAAAATTTGTATACCGCGTTTGGAACTGTGTGGAGCAGTTTTGTTGGCCAAGTTGATAAATTTTGTACTTCCGCTTTTTTCTAAAACAGTCAAATTTTCCAATGTTTTTGCTTGGAGTGATTCGAAAGTAGTTTTAGCCTGGCTTCGTTCACCTTCATATCGTTGGAAAAATTTTGTAGCTAATAGGGTTGCATATATTCAAGAAAAAATTCCATCTGTGCAATGGAATTACGTTAGTTCGGAAAACAACCCCGCTGATCTCGGAAGCCGCGGGCTTTTTCCGTCGGAAATCATTAATAATGAATTTTGGTTATGTGGTCCGAAATTGTTGAAAAATTCTGAAGTTCTTTCACCGTCTGAAGGCTCTTCGGAAGTTTTCATTTCAGATGATGTTAATCGCGAAGAGAGAAATGTTTGTTTGGTAGTTGCTCCTCAAGTCGAACATTTTTGTGAGTATCTCTTGAAAACACATTCAAATTTTTCGACGGTGTTACGTATTGGTGCATATGTTATGCGATTCGTTCACAATTTATGTCATCCGCTAGAAAAACGACTTGAATCTTTGACTACGCAAGAGCTTCACTCTGCTTTGATAATTTTAGCAAAGTATACGCAACGTGTATCTTTCAACGATGAAATTTCTGGGAAAAAGTTTCCAAAACCGTTGAGAAGACTGAATGTTTTCAGGGATATCGACGACCTTTTACGAGTGGGTGGTCGCTTGAAATATGCGGATATTAATTATCGTGCCAAACACCCTATACTTTTGCCACGAAGTAGTTTATTGACGAGACATCTTATTGAGTATTATCATAGAAAGTATTTTCACGTTGGTCCACGTCAACTGCACTTCTTACTTCTTCAGCAGTTTTGGATATTGTCACCAAGACGTGCAATAAATTCGGTCTTGTCGAAGTGCGTTAAATGTTTCAAAATGAAACCGGCTGCTTATCAACCCCTTATGGGAAATCTGCCTAAATCAAGATTTTCTACTATAAAAGCATTTTTGCATTGCGGATGTGATTACGCTGGCCCATTTACGATTGCACCAATGAGAAAATATCGAGGACAAAAAACATCGAAAGCTTATATTTGCCTTTTTGTATGTCACTCAACGAAAGCAATTCATTTGGAATTGGCTAATGATCTCTCCTCTGAATCATTTTTAGCTGCATTGCAGAGATTTATCGCACGAAGGGGACGCTGTACAGATTTATACTGTGACAATGGCACTAATTTCGTTGGAGCCAATCGCGAACTTATAAAATTAATGAAAATCGCTGCAGAAAAGGAAGTCATAAGGTTCCATTTCAACCCACCATCTGGTAGTCATTTCGGAGGTTTATTCGAGGCTGCAGTTAAATCGGTAAAATCACATTTGTTCAGAGTTATCGGAAAGCAAATTCTCACTTATGAGGAATTTTATACGTTGCTCACCCTAATTGAATCCGTCTTGAATTCAAGGCCTTTGTGCGCTACAAGTTCAGATCCCGAAGATTTGAATTGTCTTACTCCGGGTCACTTCTTGACTCTGGAACCGCTGACTGCGATACCTATACCAGATTTAACCGATCAACCCTTGAATCGGTTATCACGTTGGCAGCTCTTACAAAACCTTCATCAACATTTCTGGTCTAGATGGAGGAACGAATACCTACATACGTTGCAACAGCGTGTTAAATGGTGCGATGTTTCTACTCCTGCTGTTCTGGGTCAGCTAGTTTTGATTAAGGCGGATAATGTGCCTCCTAATCAATGGCGCCTAGGTCGCATAACTACCCTCTTCCAGGGTAAGGACGGTATTTCGCGAGTTGCTCAAATCAAAACCCGAGACGGGGTCCTAACTCGCCCCCTAGTTAAACTGTGTCCTTTGCCTGTTTGCGATGAACAGTAATTTCATGAATAATTATTTCATGATATCTCTTTTTTTTTTTCTCTCCTCACATGATATATATATATGTTTATATATATATATATATGTGTATATATAAATAACGCATAGATTATTAGTTATTACGAGTATTCTTCTGCCTCATAGTTTGCACAACTTTAATATATTTTTTTTTCGGATTTTTCGCAACTTTTCTTTTTTTTTTGAAAAATGCTATGGCATTTTTGGGAGGCAGGAAATGTTGCCGTAATGAATAGGGTTTTGTCAAATCCATTTCTTCAAAATTTATGTGCACTAGACTACTCTGAGGATCGCCAGTTACGAGGCATCTTCAAGCCGTCTTGTGGACACATTATGTGTGTGATTTTCAGTTCGTTAGAAAAGTGCTTCGAATTTGGTATAAAACGCAAAACGCTATTTTTTGATAGAACAGTTATTTTTTCTAAAGTTTATTTAGAACGCTAAAGATTGTCTTATTTGGACGATAACGAAATAACAAAGTGACAGAAGAAAGAAGATTCTGCCTGTTGGAAAATTCCCACCTAACGAGAGCTCTCAGGTTGTGTGGAGGAAGACGCCGTTGGTGAGTTTTCTAGTGCACCATTTTCTTGTTTCATTTTCTCTCTTTTTTTTTCCTAATAGGATTTTAAAAGAGTTTTCATAGATACAGTCCTACTTTTCTCTCCTATTTTGAGTTACCGCAACACTATGGATCTGGCAATATTTCTTCATTATTTGTACTACAGAAAAAAGCAATAAGAATTATCTGTAAACTACGATATGACCAGTCTTGTCGTGGTTTCTTCAAACAGAAAGGAGTTCCCACCATCTATGCTCTATATATACAAGAATGCCTTTTATTCTTGCATAAAAACAAACAATTGTTCAAACAATATGAAAATTCAAAGATGCGTTATGATACACGAACATTATGTTATAACCTTCCCAAATGTAAACTAACCACCACCCAAAAGCAAATGGAATATAGATGTCGGAAAATGTTCAACACTTTACCAGATGAGATTCAAGGAGAGCATAATTTCAAATTATTTAAAAGAAAATTATTTAAGTTTTTATTAAACATGGAACCCTATTGTATGGAAGATTCTATGATTGGTTAATGTTAATTGCTTTTGTGACACTATTTTCTTTTATATTGGTATATCCTTTGCATGTATCGAATAATTGAAAATAAAGATTATTATTAAAACACAAAAATTTTCTGACAAGAACATATATGACTTGACACAACTCCCCACAATGAGAGAATTCATTGACTAAATATCGAACAACTTTTATGAGAGACAGTGCCATGGTAGCAATTTGATAAAAAACATAACAAAAATGATAATGCACAACAGAAATCCTCGACATCGCCATCCCCTTCTTACCAATTCCTTTCAATCTACTCCAAAATCCCTCATCAAAGAACTCACTAATAAACTTTGAAAAAACATTGAGACTTGCGTACTCAATCAAGCCGATCCATTGGTTAACGGATTCACAGCTAACTCGTGGCTCCGCTCGTGGCTAACACCACCTACCCAGGGACGGCTAGAAACCAAGCACCAATGGATGGGTATGGAACCCCGCGAGATTGAACTCGAAGTTAATGTAAATAATATATATATATTGTAAATATCCCCTCACCCTTGTAAATATTGTGAACTGCCTAAAGCAGATTTTTT
The DNA here is from genome assembly GCA_038502775.1 of Hippodamia convergens. Classification (NCBI taxonomy): domain Eukaryota; kingdom Metazoa; phylum Arthropoda; class Insecta; order Coleoptera; family Coccinellidae; genus Hippodamia; species Hippodamia convergens. The sequence continues at coordinate 54,059,447 of CM076609.1, read as the reverse complement.
TATCTTTATTTTCCTGCAATTCCCCTGCCATACCCTAAGTAAAAAATCAGAAATGACAAAATTTAAAACCCATATCAACAATCTCGTCCTTGCATTTAACTATAGAAAAGGGATATTGGCTTCAGGACTGCGAATGGGGTGAATAACACACTCTCTTCAAATTGTCGACGTTTCGATCCTGTTTGGGATCTTCTTCAGGACTAGAAGAGTTTATTAAAATATTAGACAAATGAACAATCTGGTCACAATAACACAACACAACATTACATAAAGTTCCCTGAGAAAAAACTAACATTCAGGTGGAAATTTCATATTCAACTTACCAATTTGGTCAAATGTATTACGATGTGGCAGAACTTGTTAAATTTCATCGGAATTGTGTGTATACTTTCGTCAGATCTATAAAATTTGTTATGAATCGTATGTGGTCTTAGCTAGGTTAATATGGTACTGATCGACGGTGTCTTGTTTTTCTCCCAAACATGTTACGGTGAAACTCCCACGACGCAGATTTATTTTTTATTAATTTCTCTCATTAAGTTATTATAAATTATGCTCAATTTTTGAGTATCTGTTCGGATATTAACTGTGTCACGTATAAAAATGTGTATCATTTCACTAATACATCTTTTGTGGTAGTTGTTTTCTTTATCCAAAATTTTTACATCATCAAAGTCAAAATTATGATTTTCTTGGAAGTGGTGTAAAGCTAGTGCGGTTTTTTCGTTTTTGTCTCTATTATTTTCTTTGCAATCATATGTATGCTGACGTATACGATTTTTCAGGTATTGTCTGGTCATGCCGACATACGATAGGTTGCAATCTTTACATGGAATTTGATACACTAAATTAGAGGTCATTAGTTTTGGATGAGAATCTTTCAATTTGGTGTATATCATCTCAAGTTTTGATAGAGGATAGAAAGCAAGCTTGATATTAGTTGAGTGATTTTTTACCAAAATTTCAATCTTTTCTGATAATCCCTCAATGTATGGAAATTTATAATAGATTTTATTATGGTTATCATCAGGCTGTTCCGTGTTCCGTATAGTGGTTTTAACAAACTTGTTTTTATAGAGATGTATAGTCTTGTTCACTAAATTTCTGGGGTAATTGTTAATTTTTAAGATATTTTTTATTTTAGTTTCATTAGTTGGCCAAAATTCTTCACTACTGAGACTATAACATCTGAATAACATATTACTGACTGTATTAATCTTATGTATTTGTGGATGGTGTGAAAGGTAATTGAGAACCCGGCTGTTCCTTATGACAAAGTCGATGAACTTATCAATACATTCAATTCTTTCCATGAACGAATTCAGTTCACTTTAGAAAAGGAAACACAAAATAGAATTTCATTTTTAGATGTCCAACTTATCAGACAAACCGATGGATCAATCTCAACCAATTGGTATAACAAACCAACTTCTTCAAACCGGGTTCTCAATTACCTTTCACACCATCCACAAATACATAAGATTAATACAGTCAGGAATATGTTATTCAGATGTTACAGTCCTGAAGCCAATATCCCTTTTCTATAGTAAAATTTAAAACCTGTTTTAATTTTTTTTTTATAAACTTTACCAAGTGAAAATACCAAAACTATGGTTAATACGTTTGTAGAAACCCTTGTACCTGAACAAATTTTATGAATGTATGACATGATTGTAAAAGAACAAAAGATCATTGCGGTCGAAGTTCGCGGAAGGCTGAACGAAGCCACAACGACCCCTGTTCAGGATAATAATAATAATAATAAATGAACGTTTTTGAGTTGATTTGATTGTACACATCAGAATACAATCGCCTTCTGAAATTTATTCACATTTTCACTTTCATGAGATTAATAATATATGTAATTTTTCCAGGAGGAAATGATGCTGAAATATTTCGTGAAAGAAAAGCGCATTTTTTCATTAACGTTCAAGCTATATGCAATGCCAGGATGGAAATTATAGATTTGGTATCTAGATGGCCAGGGGACCTATTCTTGACCATTCGCAATTCATGCGAGCGTTCGCATATTTGCGAATGGCGATTTGCGAATACGTTTCAAAAACGGTATTCTGAACCGCTCGCAAAGAGTTGCCAACGCATCGGATACATACGACAACATCGATGACATTCGCGTCGCTTGTTGGAGTATTATTTGTGGTTATGTTTTTCTTCTGAGCTGTGACTTGTGTTTTATTCGAATTGTGGGCATTCTTCAATCAAGAAATCAAAGATGAAAAATATCACCAGAAATCTTAACGCTGACGCCTTAGTCGATCAGAAGAAGCTTCTTTTGGAATACTTGAAAATAACTATTATCAGAAAAGTTTTACAATGAAAAGAGCTCAAAAACTTTGGGAGAAATTTCAAATATTCAAAAAAGTTGATGGAGAGCCAATAAAGATTGGAAATCTTGGAGAAAGGTACTTAAAATTGAAGCAATGCAATAACTATTTACAAATTATTTCTAATTCTTGTTATGAATTTTACGAACTCTTATTACAGACTTGGCATTATATTCGCTCAAGGACAGAAACATAATGTGCCACATTAGCTCTCATTGCTATGAATGCTGGGGGGCACTTCCAAGCTAGACCAAAATGCTAGGTCTTCAAAGTTTAGCTAAATGAAATTTGAACTTCATAGTGGAATAAAATGAAAATCCGAAGTAATTTGTTTCATCGTTTGAGGAACATGGAAATAATCAATAACCAGATTGCTTTACCAGAAAAGTTAAGTGAGCTAACGGAGTGCATGGAGCTTGTAATAGTAGTAAAAGAGCAATGAGCAAAAGAAAATTAATTCACCCTTCGAGGGATATCCAAAATTTCTGGAGAAACAAACCTTGAAAGGAGAATAATTTTTCAAATTAACTTTCAATTTTTGAAAAACTGGCAATGTTATCAACGGCTGCAAAAGAACAAATAACATGTGACCTCGAAGAAATGTCAAATAGAACTAAATAATGTGATTTTATGTTTGAATTTCATTCGATTAATAAAGCATGATTATAGTTTCATATCATTTACTCAATTGCATTTTTAATTAACGAAAGATTGCTGAAGCATTGAAACGGGATCAACTAAAAAGAAGGAATCATTAAAGTGACTCAGTTTGATATTCAATAAAAAATTTATTTCCTACATATCCCTAAAATGATTATTTATTAAGTGCAATCTGCTTCTTCTGCCAGCGGCAAGTAGAGGATTCACTGTCATTACTGGATTTTCATCATCATTCCTGTTTAGGCTCATTCCATAATCTATATCTTCCAGCGTACCCTCATCTTCAGGGATAGGATTGTTAAAATGTATCGACATATTGTGCAGTACAACACAGGCATTAATTATGCGACTGGCTGCAGTTGGTGAATAATGTAGGACTCTATGCTTCAGAAGACATCTGAATCTTGACTTCAACAGACCATTGCACCTCTCGATTATACTCCTTGTTTTTTTATGCATTATGTTGAATCTATATTCGAGAGTATTCCTAGAGGGTTCACTTTCCAGTGGTGTTATGAGCCATGGTCTGAGTGGATATCCTGCATCACCTGATTGGAGTTAATGGTAATTTGTTAAATATCATAAATAGTTATATGTTTACCCAATAAATAATAATTTGTATGTCCTCGGCTGTGCAAATTTGTGAGGACGTTCAAAATATTTGAGTTCCTCCAAATAAACGCATCATGTGTGCTTCCTGGATATCTAGAGTTCACATTTATGATCTTTAGATTACTATCACATATCTGTTAGTACTTAAATAAGAAATTGAATTTTTTTCTCAATTTACTACGAACCAGCTGAACATTAATCGAATGATAACCTTTTCGATTAACATAGATATGTTCTGGAAATTCCTCATCTTCCTTCTTTGGGGGATAAATGGCTACATGAGTGCAATCCACACAACTAACTACTCCTGGAAAATTGAATTTTTCATAAAATCTAAAAAAAAATTTCTACTACCATCGGGGAAATTTTTGAGGGATGGAAAGAAATATACCCAAGTCTAACCCTATTCAGTTCCTCTAATGTGCTCGGGAACTGAACCCAATAATTAAAAATTTCTGGTTTATTCAAGGCGGCACACACTTCTTCTATTGATCTTGAAACTGAGGATTGTGAGACTGACATGAATAAATTTTTCGCTATGTCCATTTGATAGCTTCCGGAAGCGAAAAATCTTAAAGCTACCACAACCTATTAAAACGTAAATTAATACATAATAATTTTTACGTTGAGTTTAACTTACTCTAGTCTTCACACTCAAATCAGTGGACCTTTTCTGAGGATGCATGTGGAGTGTCAATGTTCCTATTAAACTACTACAAGCTTCCTCAGAAAATCTAAAAATGTTTGAAAATTGGTGATCGCTCAACACAAAAGGATCAATTTCTTCGAAAACTTGTCTCGTAGAAAGCGGTTCTGCGATTTCCAGCAATTCTAAATATTGTAAATCGTCCATTTTCGAAGCTCACGTATTTACAAGTTTTTTTTTCAGAAGATAGTACCAATTGCGACTATAGACTATATTATACCTATTGATGGAATATCAATAATGTTTTGCTCTTTATGGTTTGGTTTCATGCTTGTCATTTCAGTTTTGAATGTATTAATTATCAGTTGATACTTTTTGGTTGAATTAATTATCCAAATTGAAGATGGAACACGCGAAAAGATGCGCCAATGCTTCTGCGGAGCAAAAGAGATTGTTGCTAGAATATATTAAGAATCATCCCCAACTTTTATCGGGAAAATTTTCCAATGCATTTTCGATGAAAGATTCCCAAAAACTTTGGGAAGAAATTTCCACTATCTTGAATAGTTGCGGAGGTGCAAAAAAAGACTGGAAATCTTGGAGAAAGGTTTGTTGAATCTTTATATAAAGCAAGGAAATAACTGTTTACATTTTTTCTATATCTTTCCATTTCGTGTTTTAGACCTGGCAAGATATTCGGTCAAGAACGAAAAATAAATATGTCCAGGGTAAATCGTACCACACTGGTACTGGTGGAGGACCCGTCCAAGTAGGAATAACGGACACTTTTGAAAAGGAGGTACTTGATACCATCACTACTGTGATGGTGGAAGGTGATACAAATATCGAAGAGTCTGCTTCAAGTTTAATTTCCATTGAAAATGAGGGACGCTCCACCTCAAGAAATTATGACGAAGTTGTTGAGATTTCCATCGTCAGTGATGAAGAAATAGAATTACCGACGGCGAGTCGAATTCGTAAGCCAAAGACTAAAAAACCATCAATGAAAGCCGCAGCAGAGGCTGCTGAACATTACAAGCAGTCCCTTGATGAGAAAAATAAAATCAAGAGAGAATATTATCATAAAAAAAATGCAATTCTGGAGAGAATAGCTGTAGCAAAGGAAAAATCGGCTGCTGCTAAGGAGCGCATGGCTTACGCTTTGGATAAAATTTAAAAAAAAAAAATTCTAGAATGTAATTTCATCAAATAGTAATATTCTTTTGTTCATAACACTTATTAAAGAATTATTTTTGTTCATTGTATCTAGTATATTTTTATTGACAACGGGGAGACTGTTTTTTAACATAATAAAACACCATTAAGATTAAAAATAAGTATCATGTACGCAATGTTTTTGAAAAGTTTTCTCATGGGAATCGGTTTTTCTGGGATTTCCGATCATTCAAAATTCATCATTTATTCGAAAGTGATTGGTTATGTATAATTCGAACTGTCAAATCTTCGCGGTCCCTTCGCTCAACATTGCGATTACTCAAAACCATTCGCAGTGAAATACGAACGCTCGTAAGTTATGCAGACGGTCAACAATGCATTAATCAAGTGATAACCGTATCGATCGACATGAATATGTTATGGAAATTCCTCGTCTTTTTTCGTTGGTGGATTGATGGCTATAAATAAATAGCAATATATGCATCCAATTACTCTCGAAAAATAGAATTTTTCATAGAATCTAGAAAATGATTATCTAAAATCTAAGGATTTCAATATTCATTAATTTTTTCCAATTGCGTTCCTTCATCTCATGTGTTAACAAATCCTATCAAATATACCTACCTGATTGGTTAAACTATTTAAAAAACAACCAATTACGTCACGGCTCGTAGTTCAGATGTAACAATTTGTGACATTTGTGTCGCTTGTTGGCGTATTTGGTATTGTTATTTGAGGTTATATTCTTCCTCCGAGCTGTGAGTTATGTTTTATTCGAATTTTTCAGTAATTCTTCAATCAAGAAATCAAAGATGGAAAACATCACCAAAAAGTAACACTTACGCCTTCGTCGAGCAGAAGAAGCTACTGTTGGAGTACATCAAAAATCACTGTTATCAAAAAAGTCCTACTACGAAAAGAGCTTAAAAACTTTGGGAGAACTTTCAAATATTCTGAACAGTTGGTGGAGTACCAGTTAAGATTGGAAATCTTGGAGAAAGGTACTTTAAATTTTAACATGAAGCAATACAATAATTACATATTTAAAAATTATTCCTAATTCTTGTTATCAATTATATCCAACTCTTTTTACAGACTTGACTTGAGGAGGGCACTACCAAGCTGGACCAAATTGCTAGGAGGTCGTCTAAGTTAAGCCAAATGAAATTTGAAATTCATAGTGTAATAAAATGAAAATCCTGAGTAATCTATTTCATCGTTTGGAGTATTCCTAGGGGGTTCAGTTTCCAGCGGTGTCATGAGCCATGATGATCAGACCATTCAGAGTGGATATCCGGCTTCACCTGATTGGAGTTAATGATAATTTTTTCAATAACATTAATAGTTGAATAATAATTTGTATGTACTCGGCCATGCAAATATGTGAGGGTGTTCAAAATATTTGAATTTCTCGAAATAAACGCATCAAATCAAATTTCAAATCAAATCAAATTTATTCCTCTGAACAATAAATACAACATACATTCACAGTTATAATCAATTACTAAATGACCCTTAATGTAAGGATGGGAACACCTAAGTAGTAACTTGTGTTGTGCTCACCATCCTCCATTCCGGGTGTTCAAATATCATCAAGAATTAATCATGGCAGGCATCATTTGTACTTCCTGGATATCTTGAGTTTACATTTGTTATTCTGAGATACATATAGCATATCTGTGAGTGGTCAAATAGGAAAGTGAATTTTTAGTTTACTACTAACCAGCTGAACATTAATTGAATGATAACCTTTTCGACTGATATAAATAAATTCTGGAAATTTCTCATCTTCCTTCTTTGGGGGATAAATGGCTACGTTAGTGCAATCCACTCAACCCACTACTCCCGGAAAATTGAATTTTCATAGAAATAAAAAAAAACATATCTACTATTCTCGGGGAAAATTTTGAGGGATAAAAGGATATACACCCAAGTCTCATACCATTCGGGTACTCCAATGTGCTTGGGAAATCAACCCTATGATCAAAAATTTCGGGTTCATTCAAGGGGGCACCCACTTCTTCTTGAAACAGAATTGTGAAGCAAACATGAATAAATTTTTCGTTGTGTCCATTTGATAAGTTCCGGAAGCAAAAAATCTGCTTAACATTACAAGTGGTCTCTTGATGAAAAAAATAGAATCAAGAAACAGTATTATAATAAACAAATTGCAATCCTTGAGAATCCTAAAGAGCGGATTCCTTTTGCTTTAGATGAAATTACAAAAAAAATTGTAGCCTGTCATTTCATCATATTATTATTCTCTTGATTATACTTATTATAACGCCATAATTATTGTTCAATATATCTAGTATCTTTTTTATTCACAACGGAAGAGACGGAGAAAACCAAAGATGTTTTTTACCATAACGAAACATCATTAAGACTTCAAATAATAATCATGTATGGAATTGCAATGTTTATTGAATGTTTTCTCATGGAATCGGGATTTTTGATAATTCAAAATTAATTATTATTTATTCCAAATATATTGGTTATGTTATTATACGAACTGTCAAATCTTCGAAAACTTCGTTCAATTTTGCGAGTACTCAAAACCATTCGCAGTGAAATACGAACGTTAGTGAGTCATGCGGCCGGTCAACATGATCGAGTGATGATTTTACTGATTGAAATGAATATGTTATGGAAATTCCTTATCTTCTTTCGTTGGTAGATTGATGGCTAATATACATGAGTGCAATATACATATCCAACTACTCTCGAAACATTGAATTTAACATAGAATTTGAATCTAGAAAATCATTACCTACAGTTTTTTTGCAGAAATGAAAAGCGACAGGATTTTATTTTTCATTCATTATTCAATTTTTTTTCAATTGCTTTTATTCATCTCATGTGTCAACAAGTCCCATCAAATATACTTGATGGTGTAATTTACGTTGTCCCTTATATATTCAGTTATTGCTCATTCATTGTGAACATGCAGAGTACAAGTGGTGTAAGTGAATTACGGAGAAGAGATTCTGACTCTGATTCTGAACGAGAAAGTAAAAAAGTTAGATATGGTATTGGTAGAAGACAGAATAATCCGCAAAAATTTAGAGAGGAGTGGAAAAATAATCCAAACTTTAAACTATGGCTACAAGCCGTTAAAGGTATGTCATTACTTTATTCTTTATATCTTTTTTATCAATTGGTTCCTTCGAAGTGTTCGTTTATTCGATTTTTCAATCCGTTTGAGAGGGTAAATTGATTGATTTCTGAAGAACGTATTAAATATACCAAAACGTCGGCATTTCTTTAAAGTAGTTTTCTTGAAGACCTCTACCTATCAACTTTAAAGAACTTATTGATTCAAAGATCGATAGATAATATCATATTTATTTTTCATTATTACCAGAAGCTATTTTGTATTTACAGATAAGCCGACCAAAGCAAAATGTAATATTTGTGATACAGAATTTTCTGCTGATCTCACCGTAATCAAAAACCATTCTAAGGGTGAAAAACATATCAAAAAAAGTTCTGTTTTGAAAAAAGATCAGAAGACAGTTTCTCAAATGTTTAAAGCCACTACACAATTCGATACACAAGTTCGTGGAGCTGAAATAAAATTCGCAGCGTTATTTGCAGAGCATAATGTACCAATTATGTTGTCCGAACATTTTGTACCGTTATTGCAGTCTGCATTACCTGATTCAGAAATTCTGAAGAAAGTGACTATGGGAAGAACGAAGACTACAAACATCATCACCAAAGTCTTAGGGAGAAACCAGTTTGAAAACATCATAAACATTTTAAAACAGAAAAAATTTAGTGTTTTAGTTGACGAGTCAACGGATATCAGTTCAGTTAAAACCATATGTGTATGTGTTAGGTATTTCGACGAAAAGATGGGTTGCATTGTTTCGAATTTCTTCGGCTTAATTCAATGCTTTAAAGACAATGATAATAAAGCTATTGAGGGTATGACAGCTGCCATTATTTATGAAAAATTAATAAATTATTTTAAACTAGCAAATATTCCATTTGAAAATTGGGTTGGCTTTGGATCTGATGGTTGCAATACCATGTTTGGGGAACATAATTCTGTTGTTAGCAGATTAATCTTAAATTTTCCAGGAATAATAATTCAAAAATGTATATGTCACTCAGTGACAGTGAGGCATGTAAGGTTTTGCCCCGATATTGTGAAGATTTAGCCAGGGAAATATATAGTTTTTTCAAAAACAGCTCTAAAAGGCAAGCTCAATTTTTAGAGTTTCAGCATTTTTGTAATGTAAGCCCACATAAAATTTTGAAACCTTCGCAAACTAGGTGGCTGTCTTTGGCTATGGTAGTGAACCGAATTCTAGAACAATGGGGAGCATTACAAATATACTTTAGTCAGCAATACCTAGAGCATCGACTACAATCGTCCGAATATATATTTAAGGGCTTACATGATATTGAGATAAAGCTGTTTTATTTTTTCTTACAATGGGTGTTGCCCAAGTTTTCTGACTTGAATAAATATTTTCAAAACGAAAAAGTGATTACAACTGTTCACGAAAGAGTCTCTGAAACGTACAAAACCTTATTATTGAGTTATATGGATTCGAAATATGTCAATAAACATGCTTTACAGGATATCGATCCCGAAAATTCTAATCATTTCATTGAGTTACAAAATATATATTTGGGCGTAGAAATCATCAAAAACCTCAGCCAACTCAATGAAACTCAGAAAATTAATTTTCTATCTAGATGTCGTCAATTTCTGATAATTGGTTGCTTACAAATAAAAAAAAGGTTCGATTTCGAAAATTCATTTTTGTTACAACTTTAAATCCAAAATCTACAACAAGACCTAATTCTATATACTCCATAATAAAATTTTTCCTAGAGTAATAAATCCAGAGAAAACTGAATTAATACAAAAGATCGACGACGAATGGCGACTGTACTGTCAATGTATTGTAGATTTTTCGGATGAAATTAAAAATGAAAATGAACCAGATAAATACTGGTATAAAGTTAGTAAAGTATCTGATGTTGCAGGGACAACTAAATTTGAAAATCAAGGAAAATTCGTTTTAGATTTATTTGTGTTTCCACATTCTAATGCAACTTGTGAACGAGTATTTTCTAAAGTTAATTTAATAAAGACGAAAATACGAAACAGATTGTGTACTAAAACAATAAACGGATTAGTATTAGCAAGTGAAGGAGTTAAAGAATGTTACTCTTTCCAAACTAATGAAATAATTTTTAATTTAATGAAGAACATGAATTCCTCATCTTCTACTGAAGAAGAAGAACAAGAAAATGAAATAATTTTTCAAGATTTTATTGAAACTAGTGAAACATAGGTAGAATATTGTTTTATTTATTTCGTTATAAGTTATTCATTTATTTTATTTATATTTTATATGATCTCATTTTTTCAAAATATTCGTTGCTGTTAATTCATATTTATAGAATATTTTTTATTTCTTTAGTATTAATTTTTCCTGTTTGTGTATTTTTCAAGACAATAAAAATTTTGTTTTACCCCTTCATTCATTTATTTCTAAATATTAGGCATTATGAGTCAATTAAAAATTTTAACATAATTTCTAATGAAATCTGATAATTTTGGCAACGTGCTAACATAATTTCTCGCCTGGCCAGCGGCAACACTGCGGTCCCTGCCGATGCACGCGTCTCAAAGCCATCATTCATCATTCTAGTTGGAAAAGAACTGGAAGTCTACTGCAACTCTGGAAGAAGTCGAGGGATAATCACTTAACTTACCTGGCATTATTCTAATAAGATAAGTTAACTCAAAACGAAGAACGTTCATGAATGAAGTATCTAACGAATTGTTCACAATTATAGATATTCTTGTCCTCATGTTTTTATGTTTCAATTTGTAATGGTAGATAGTGTAAGTAGCTATTGTCATCAGAGAGGAATATTATATCCATATTATCTCCTTTAACCTCATATAAATCATTACCTTACACAATTTACCTTTAACCACACACAATTGGCACCCCTAAGATGGGCTATAAATTAACGTGATTTTTCTTTAATCTTACAAAATCCAAATTCGCAAAAACGTATATTGGAATAATAAACTCCAGAAAATTAATCCTTCAGACGGTTCCTTATGAAAGGCGACAAAAAGCCTCATTAAAAAACTAGATGGTAATCCGATATTGGGAGCTTTCATTCTGAAACTATGCCGTATCTTCATTGACAGCACCATTCAACATACATGCTCAATGAAAATTTTATTTTCTCATGGATACATGATACAGAAAATATACTTACAGCCTTCTAGCATCTATTTTATTTGAAGTTGTATGTATTTTTTTTTATCAATGAAAATTATTGATATCTCTTTTAAATAATTGTAGTAAATATGAAATATTTTGGAAAATGTCCGTTTACTATAGATGATTGGAAAAATTTCAAAATTCAAATTTTGAAAAAAGTAAATAAATTATGACAATTGACAACTACGATGAATTTCATTATAATTAATCACACATTGTCGCCAACCCAATAAACACTGAAAAAGCTGCAATCGATAGCTGATGAATATGGTCAAGGCTGTAGTGCGAATTAGGAGTAAGTAATTGTTTAGTGAAGCATTGTTGTTCAGGAGCACGAGATCATACGTTACTGCTCATTATTTTTTGTTTTTCGAGTGTTTTCATGAACTCAACAAGACTTGAGATGCGGCATATTAGATTTGGGGAAATCGTTGTTTCTTATGATTTACGTTCCAGGTAGCTATAATGGAAGACAAATTCTCGAATAATTATAGTATCTATTCTGACGAAGAAGACTTGTTGCATGTCAATGGTATCAAGGTCGTGAATGATAAGAAAAAAACGCAATTTTAAAATTAAAAATTCAGAAAATGTTCTGATATATAAACCCGACGAAGAACTTCTTCAGAATATAGGAGGTAAAATTTGCCCCGAAGTCTCAGACATTCTTCTCAACCCATCCTTAGCCGTAATTCCATTGCATTCTGATCAATTCGTGTCAGAAGCGATTCTTAGTTTAAGGTACGAATTTGAATCTAAAAGTGTTGTTGGGCAAGCACTTTCCTCTGCCTCGTTTCATACGCAAGCCTGCACAAGCACAAACGAGTATTTGACGACGACGATCACTGATATTTCAGCAAACTACTATAATGTTCCACTACTATCGCATCATCTGAGTTTTCACCAAGATCTTGTGTTAGATTCAAACTCAGAGGAATTTGCTATTCCGCCCATCTCTGCACAAACAACAATTTCATTAGATGATGATGTTGAAATCAATATTCCCAAACGTCGCAAGCATGCATTGCCCGAAACTTGGAAAAAAATGTGATCAAGCAGAAACGGATGCAAGGTGAATCTTATCACGAATATTCAAGGAGCTCGAACAAAGTAATAATTCCCACTTAATATTTATGACGTAGTGTTCTCTAATAATATTATAAGCTGATGTACAATTTTTTGCTCAGCCCTGGGATGAAGCTATAACACCTGACTTATCTTCGATTTCAATACACTTGTCCGTTGGGCTGATGTATTTATGTCTTGTTGATGTTACCTTACCCTACATCCTTGTATTGGTTATAATTGGAAAACCGAACAAATAATACCTAACCTGCCAAAAAAAGAAGAATAGAAGAGATTAATCTAGATTGTTCCATGTGTAGTTGGTATTCGCCACAGCACATTGTGAAGGATAGAAGAAGAAGAATTAACCCAAGTTAAGAGTTGTAGCTTTCAGCTGGTGTGTAAGAAAACTTTTGTATCATTCGAAATATTAAATAAAGTGATAAATAAATCTCATATTTTAATCTAACAATGGTTATGGGCCCAGGAAGACGAGAGAAGTTTTCAAGTATTGAGGTTAAGTTGAGCACGTCGAGGTTTTTTCGTCAGAATATTCAAGAAAAGATGCAAGCTGAAAACAAATACAGCATTGTGCCATTTGCTGGTGAAAATTTCGATAACTGGAAGTTTCGTTTGAATACATTGCTATGTTCGATGGATGTGAAAAAGGTAATGAAGACCGTTACAGATAGTGAAAAAACCAATGTCTGGCACACAGCCAACAATAAAATAATAATACTTGTTATTGAGAATATACTCTTTTAGAGTATGTGAAAGACATAGATAGTGCCTATAAGATGCTTCATAAATTGGAAAGTATTTTCGAAAAAAGGGGAGCATACTCAAATTTTTACTTGCTCCAGGAATTAATGAATTTGAAGTATTACACATCGTCTGATTTGCAGAGTAACTTTGCTAAATGTGACAAAATATTCAGAGAATTAAGAAGTTCAGGAAGTTCTTTCGAAAAGTCAGATATGGCATGTTTTGTACTACTATCGATGCCATCGGAATACGAGAATGTTGTGACAGCTATAATTACGATTTCTGAAGACCAGCTGAAGATAGATATTGTGAAAGGCAGCAAAAGTAATGATGGAAACAAAATGTCGAGTTTCGTATCAAGAAAAGAAATAAAATGTTCTAAATGTGGAAAAATGGGCCATATTAAATGTTCATGTGATATGAAATGTTTAAAATGCAAGAAATTTGGTCACAAAGCTGCTGAATGTGAAGAGGAAGTCAAAGCAAATTATGGCGAGAAAGAAAACAGAAATCTCGACGAAGTTGCATTCAGTGCAACAGTTGGTGATAAGTTTTGGATTAGAATATATCCAAAGTATTACCGAATTGAAAATGGCTGGAAATCATCAAGATACCTCTCGCCTCGCCTAACTACAAGGGAACGTGAAGCAGTTTATCGTCGGTACTGCGAGTTTTTCAACAATTCAGCAGGTATTTCTGTCAGTATTAATCGCGTTTTGCTAGGTATTCAGGTAACACTCATTTACTTTTTCGAGGTGTTTTCTGATAAATAAATGAGTCTCAAAATTCAAGTTTTCACCTAGAACTGTCAGATGAATTTTGTAGAACAAAGAAGGAAAGACAAGTCATTACAATCAGGAAGGAGCAGTGGATGGATACCTATTCCACATGATTATACCTTCAAAGAAACATTATACGACGTTATTTCTTTTTAATAAAAAACAATGAATGAATCAGTTTGTACATCTTTTTGAACTGCCTACCCTCAAAATCAACATTTGGTATATTATTTAATGAATCATGAAATGGACAGTATTTATAAATACAAATAAAAAGTGATCTATTTTATAGCATTTCACATTTCAAATGATTCACAATTTGTCAACAAATATTTTCTATTTGTTTCAACAACTTAGCTATGAAATGTAAAGTTATGTCAGCTTTATACTTTTTGTTCCTCAATACTAGAAAAAAAAATAACATAGGGTGAGAACTGAATTTTCGATAGTCATCAAGATTGCTGAAAGGTCTTCATAGAGAACGAACTTTTAGTTATCTTTGATGAAGTCTTAATCATTTAATGAATGATGATAACATGATGATGCTTTTTATAAAGTTTGAAAATGTGTCCACGTTTTAGATCATAAAAATCTATAAAAATACTGGTAATCCTCTCTCACTTTATTCTCAGAACATCTCTATTGCATTTAACTAATGGAATTGACTCCTCTAAGATATATATTTTGATATATTTTGCTGTTCTCATAAATCTTTCAGATTTCTCTAGAC
Organism: Hippodamia convergens; assembly: GCA_038502775.1. Classification (NCBI taxonomy): domain Eukaryota; kingdom Metazoa; phylum Arthropoda; class Insecta; order Coleoptera; family Coccinellidae; genus Hippodamia; species Hippodamia convergens. The sequence continues at coordinate 54,044,403 of CM076609.1, read as the reverse complement.
TTTTCACATTGGAAATAATTGATTGCTCCAGAATTGAACATTATTTGTGGTAATGAATTTTGATTCATTATATTCTCATGTGCACCTCATTATCTCAATGTAATCATCTCATTTCTCAATTATGCACTTCTCATTACACTTGCTAATCATTGTTGTCGAGTTTCAGATGAATGAACGATCTCAAGCGTAAGGGTGAATCATGGAATCAGTCTTCTCTCTCAATAAAATCAAATGAACTTCTCTGAAGTATTTGAACGATCAAGTAATTCACACATTGAACCTGATTGACAGTCTCAATCCCTGCTTCACCTTGAGCGGTCTCCTCAAATATTGCTCACATGATTAAATTGGTATGATTTCCTCATTACAACTAAGAAATTCTCAAGTTCATTCATCGGAAACACTTAGCAAGTGGAACCTCAAGCCTTCAGCTTCAAACAAATCAGAGGGTTGGTGATTTTTGCATTCATACAAATTTTTTGCACTCATACAATGTACTCTCATATTGTCATTCTCATAATTATCAATTGTAACTCTTATTTTTCTGATGAACACTAACCCTGCTTACTAAAAGTAGTTTGTCACTGTAAATTTTGTCTCAATTCATTAATTAGCCTTCTCTTTACAGAACTACGTTATAGATCATAATTATTGATTTCTCAACCATGATATTCTCATATTGTACTGATCTCAATGAAGACCAGACTTAGACTATTAAGCTTTCAATACAAGTACTCCTCTAAGGCCTAATCTCACTTTCTTTACAACTCAGTCTACTCTAACAATTCATTATTCAACCTTTTGTTTTTCTGATGAAATAAAGAGACTCTCGCAATAAATTTCATTTGCATCATCACTGTAAACTCTGTGTTTAATTTTGAATTAATGGAACTCTCTCAAAGTCTAAATCTGACTTCATCTGACCTCTCATTTTGAACTTCTCTAGATTACCACTGTTTTCAGTTGAATAATCACTCTGAGTCTGAAAATGACTTTAATATTGTATTCTTTACTGTATTAACTTCATGCGGGTGACTCATTCATTTTATGATTGTGAATGATGTCAATAAATGTTTTTACAATACCATCTCTAACTCAATTATCTGGATACAGTCCTAAACTTTATTTTCCAAAATCAGAACAACCCCGATTTTGAACAGAAGGGAAAGACTATGACCACTGGAAATTCAGGATGGAAACAGTTGCATCGAAGAGAACATTCTGACGCCCACTGAGGAACAACAAAAACTGAATAAAAAATGCAAGTCAATAATGCTGTACATGGTCCAGAAGACCTTTGGACGCTGTGATCCACAGACCAGCAGCTTTCTATATTCCACTTATGTGCGTCCTATTCTCGAATACGCTGGACCAGTGTGGGCACGGAGTGATAAGGCCTACATATGGGGAAAGATTGGATTTGATGGGCCTGCCAACTTTCGAAGCTCGACGCTTAAGAGGAGACTTAATTATATCCTATAGGATATATGTTTGATGTGGATCTATCGGTTCTCTTCACTCTCAATCCTATCACTCATTTAAGAGGACACAATTCAAAATTGGCGAAAGAAAAGTTCAAGTCTGCCAGTAGAGAACACTTCTTAACCAACAGGATTTTCGGCTCTTGGAACGTACTTCCAACCTACGTGGTTGACGCTCCTTCGGTAAACGCGTTTAAGACTTCTTTGGACAGATGGCTCGCTAGCAACGCCCAGTGACAGTTCTTTGTGCTGTGCTTAACGACTGTGACAGTTCATTTTTTCTTTATTCTCATATGTTGTAAGTTTATTGAGTTTATAGATTTTATCTCCACTCTACTCCATTTTATAATAATAATAATAATAATAATAATTGTTCAATGCGTTGCAAACTCGCACCTAGAATATATAAAAGATAAACAAACTTCATTTGAAATGTGGACAGCATAAAAAAAAGTTTTCCAGAAAAGGGTATTGCAAACCAACTTTATCTTCGAAGAAAGTTGTTAGGCTTGAAACTCAAAACAGAAACTCTAGAAGATCATTTCATAAAATTTGGAGAAGTAATCAGGCAACTCAAATCTGTAGGAGCCAATCAAGAGGAGGTTGATATCGTTTGCCATCTTCTCCTGACTCTACCCGAAACGTACGACAATATTGTTACTGCCTTGGAAATACTAGAGCCACAAAAACTTACACAAGAATTTGTGAAAGGAAAATTGCTTGATTATAAAATGAAGAAGAAAAACACCAGAAAGTATACCAGGAACTTCTGCATTCTATGGAAATAAACGGTAGACTAAAGGTTGCGATAACAAGGACTACCAAAAGAAGCCTGCAGGTAGAAACCAGTAATTCAAGAAAGGACTCAAATGCCACAACTGCGGAAAGATGGGCCACATCAGAAAGGAATGCAGGTTTCGTCGGAAAGGAGCAAATGAAACCATAACAGAAGAAAGCCGAATAACTTTTGCAGCTTCAGCAAACAAAGTTAAGTGCACAGAACATGAAGGTAATGTAATAAAATTTGTTGTGACTGTTGAGATATAATTCTGTGTTTTTGCTTCTTCTTCCCTTTTCAGATAAGAATTAGGTTAGAGATAAATATATAGAGGTTAGAACGAGAACGTGCTCATGTTAAGAGACTGAATTGTAATTAATTTTGGCATTAATAAATAAGTGGAAAAAACTAGATATACTCTTATTTTTACATGGTAGCAGAGCGTGGTTGCAGAAAAAAAAGGGGGATTAGAAATATTTGAGCTGGATAGCCATGGACACACAAATTCCAATACCGACCGATGTTTAAGCCACATGGAGGTGAGCCGTATGATTCCTGGAAATACAAATTTATGTTACTGCTAGAGATGAAGTTAAATTTATTCGAAGCTTATTAATAGAGATGGGTCTAGGTAGTATAGGTCCCGCAATTATTTATGAAGACAACAGCAGTACACTTAGTTTAGCTAATAATTGCAACTTCACAAAACGTAGTAAACATTTAGATATTAATATTCAGTATGTGTTCCAAAATATTAATTCTGAAGAAATAATTGTTAAGAAAGTAGATTCTAGTGATAATTTAGCTGATATGTTTACTAAGGCACTAGGTAGAGAAAAGTTTTTCTACTTTAGGCAAAGATTGTGTTTAGCATAAGTTGTTATATCTGTCTTTGTTGTAAGAAAAAAAAATTAATTTGTTCATTAATTTCTGACTTTATTGTATGAAACCCAGAAATTAAGGAGGAGTGTTGAGATATAATTCTGTGTTTTTGCTTCTTCTTCCCTTTTCAGATAAGAATTAGGTTAGAGATAAATATATAGAGGTTAGAACGAGAACGTGCTCATGTTAAGAGACTGAATTGTAATTAATTTTGGCATTAATGAATAAGTGGAAAAACTAGATATACTCTTATTTTGACAGTGACTCAGGAGCAACTGATCATATGGTGAATAATGAATATTATTTGTGTATTTCTGAAGACCTAAAAGATAGAATAAATATAGCTGTTGCCAAAAACAATGAAAATCTGAAGGCTACTAAAGTAGGTACTATTAAAGTGAATTAAAATGGGGAAATAAATGGTGAAGCAAAAATGAAAAATGTTCTTTATGTTAAATATCTTAGACGAAACTTGTTATCTGTTCAAAAACTTGAAACTGTAGGACTTAAAGTTGTATTTTAGCATAGATCTGTTTGTATTTTTAAAGTGAATAAATTACCGGCTAGCGGTAAGAAGGAAAATAATCTATATGTTATTGAATCCAAGAAGCAACACGGTTTTGTTCCAGGGTCCGTATTCTTGACAAGTGAGCTTTTCAACATAGGTATACGTGTCAAAACGAAAGCTTCAAAGTTCACAGTGTTCAGTATAACACCAGTAACAAAAGAAAACGGAATGGTGTTGAAAATTTTATATGATGATTTGGAATTCAGAAAAACAAAGTTGTAATTCAGAATAGTGAATTGAAATTCAGAAATGGCAAATTCAATCTCAGAAAAGGAAAATTGTAATTCAGGAGTTATTAATTGAATTTCAGAAAATGTAATATGTAATTCCGAATAGTATCGAGCTTGGTATCGTGTGATATATAAAAATGTGACATCGAACTTGCCCTAATGATATAAGTTTCACGCAAGTTATTATCGAGAAATTGATTGGAGAAATCGACAAGTATGGAGATCGAAATGCGAAATGCGGCAGAAGCTGTAGGACCCTCGCTAATATATATAATATATATATATATATATATATATATATATATATATATATATATATATATATATATATGACTGTTTCAAAAAAATCGACATGTTTCGTTTTCATTTTTTGTTTTCACGAAACCCCCCCCTAATTATCTTCAGGGTATCGAAAAGAGACCTTAATGAAAATATCAGCTTAAATAATAATATTTAGAGGTCGCTCATCATTCATTTCTATTTTCCCTACTAATAGCAGGGAAAAAATTTCTTTTTTCAATAAAAAATTCCTAGAGCAGAAACCAATAGACGGATTTCATTGTGTGATACATTTTCGTGTAGACAATCAGATACTCTACAAAAATGACTCTTACGATACTTCGATAAAACGGCTCCTTCAAAAGTTATTCGATTCGATGCTAATATTGAGGTATTTTTGAGGAAAAAAATTACTCGAAAAAATCGATTCTGTTTTTTTTTCACGAAACTCTATGTCTAATTATCTTCAGGGTATCGAAATAGGGCGTCTCTGAAGATATTAGCTTTGAATATTAATATTTAGAGGTCGCTAAGCAATGATTTCTATTTCCGCTGTTGTTTTTTCTTCACGAACCAATTGACGGATTCCACTGGGTGATACATTTTCGTGTAGGGATCTAGATGCTCTACGAAAATGTCTCATACGATATTTCGATAAAACCGCTCGTTCAAAAGATATTCGAACTTTTTCTCTAAAAATACCTCTATATTAATACCTTATATTGAGGTATTTTGGAAAAAAAAGTTCAAATGACTTTTGAACGAGTGGTTTTTTCGAGATATTGTATGAAATATTTTCGTAGAGTATCTAGTTCCCTACACCAAAATGTATTATATAGTGGAATCCGTCTATTGGTTCGTGAACAAAAAATTTTTTATTGAAAAAAGAATTTTTTTTCCTGCCATCAGCAGCGAAAATAGAAACCATCGATGAGCGTCCTCTAAATATTAATATTCAAAGCTAATATTTTCACAGACGCTTTTTGGCGATGCCCTGAAGATGATTAGAAGGCGGGTTGCGTGAAAACAAGTAAAGTCGATTTTTTTGAATAATTTTTTTCTTTATACCTCAATATTAGCATCGAATCGAATAACTTACAAGCTAAAATCTTTACAGAATTTAATAAAAGAGTTTCGACCACAGTACATGCAACCAATTCTGAATTACAATTTCCTTTTTCTGAATTAAAACTTCTCACTTCCGAATTTCAAGTCACCAATTCTGAATTACAATTTATATTATCTGAAACTCAAATTACCCTTTCTGAATTACATATCACTATTCGGGAATTTAAATTACCTATCTGAATATCAATTTACTATTCTGAATTACAATTTCCATCTTCTGAAATTTGATTTGCTATTCTGAATTACATTTTACGTTTTCTGAATTACAATTGGAAAAGGTGTAGTACATTTAATATTTTCTAAGTTTGACAATCGTACTAGGCGCGATTGGGAAAGTTTCAAGCTCAAGGTTGAAGAAATCGGCATTTTTCTCGAAGACAAATGCATTATATTAGACAAATTAGGTGTCAGATCAGAAAAAAGACATGATAACAAAAACAGTACTAAAGACAGAAAGGCCTTTACTGTATCCAGTCAGGGTCAAATGAAGAAATTCGCCTGTTATTTTTGTAAAGAGGGCCATTCCATTTTCGAATGTGCAAGGTTTTCAGACTTGAGTGTGGAGGAAAGAAATAGAGAAGTTGGGAAACAGGATCTATGCAAGAATTGTCTAAATCCGAATCACAAGGTGAAGGATTGTCGTAGGTTAACTTGCAGAAAATGCAATAAGTTTCACAATACACTATTACATCATGATGCTGTCTCCAACATTTCTGTCCAAAGCAATACTCCGAATAATCCTGAACCAAGTAAAATTATAAACTCGATCTCTAATTCTGCAATAACAAGTGGACACACCATATCAATATTAGTCTAAGTATCAACTAGCGAAGGCAAATATACATATACGGGCTAGAATGTTGCTCTCAGAGTAACTTTATCAATGAAAGGCTAGTTAGAAAATTAAAAATTCCAATTAAATTCGCTATTGCGAGAATAGGAAACAATTTTAGTTTAATTTCAAAATACAAGGTCAATTTAACCATGAAATCACTAGTGAGTGATTATTCAAAAACAATGTCATGTTTGATATTACCAAAGATAACGCAATCGATTCCAAATAAAAGTTTCGAACTGAATAAGGCCGTATTTCCATCTAAATTCTCGCTTATCCTGATTTCAATTGAAGTAGTGAGATAGATGTACACTCCCTGTCAATAAATTCCGGACACCTAAAATTTTTGTCAAATTCAACACCCTGTATCTTTTTTCGTGGTTCTCCGATTTTGTTGCGATTTTAACCAGGTGTAGTATTGGGTCTTGTATTATTAACCTGAAATTTACTTTGCGAAAATACTTGTATCCGTTATACAGGGCGAAACAAAACCCTGTTTTATACCCTCCATTTCTAAACAACTTGTGGTGAATTTGCGGCGGAAAATTTGATATCATTAAGTTTTAATTTGAAGTGTGACCCTTTCTTAACAAAATGTTTTTTGATTTACGACAGTATCTGCTTTAAAAAAAGATACACACTTTCAAAGAAAGTGTTGCATTTTTTCAATTTTTATAACAATTTAAAACATTACAATTCCTTATTGACTAGCAAACATAAACAAACATCTGAAAATGAATAGCGCGTATTTTCACCTCGCTTTCTCATACTTCTACCATACGACGACGAATACTCTTAATGCATTTCCGAATTGCTTCTGGGGATGATATTTATTGCACGAAAATTCCGAAGTAATTTCTTGCCAAACGTCTACACACACACGGAAAAGAATGATACAAATATGATGATATAAATGATGGAGCAGGCGAACAAGCAAAAGGAGCATGATGAATGGGGTAGCTCCACGGAACATACAAAACATGTACTAAAAAAATTATCTGCTGTCAATCAAGTATTGGAGGAAGAAGGAGATACATATTGGATCTTGTCATAAAATATGAGGTTTTTGAGTTTGAGATGCGAACGAATAGGCCAGAAATATCGAACTACCATGGTTCATCCATAATCAAATTCGACTTTTCAACAACTGAAACATCAAATCAAACTGTAATGGAATCAGAAAATATATTTGCTGAAGAAACTCCTGAGGAATCCGAAGACCTATCATATGTAATCTCAGAAAATTGAAGAGAATATTAAATAATTTCCTCAATGTCAATAAAAGTTTTTCTTCTCTACAAGGTCTTGTTGTGTTTGGTTTAAGATCTTCACACACTAAACTTAAAATAAAATTGGACTGTTTCTTATTGAAACGGCAAAACCTCCTGAACTTGTCGTCGTCTATATTCAAATGCTTATGAATGAAAACCCTATAGGGGCACAAAGTTATCCCTACAATGTATACAGGGGTATTCTAGCGACCCACAGGGAATTTCAATTCACAATATTTTCTTCTGCTTCATGTTCCCTAATCTATGGCCCCGGTATTCTCATTTGAGGTTATATCACATTTATTGAAGTGACAGTTTCGCAGATATCACAAACGTGATAGAAATATTGTGAAATATACTGACCCAGACTTTGATGAAACATTGGTGAACTCGTACAATGAAGTTGAAGAGTATGATGATTATATTAGAAGCGAGAGTGAAGATAATGTAGAAGTTTTGTCTGATGCTGAAAGTCTAGTATCTTTAGCTGATATTTCTGATGGAAGTGACGCAGAAAATGAACTTCCATAATAACCGAAAAAAATGGATTCAAATGGTCCACGAAAGAAGCCTCTAAAACGAAGACTGTCTTTATTCAATCAATACATGGTTGAATAGATTGTGGTTCATACAAATGAAGAAATAAATGGTGTTTATTTTAGAGGCGGGGAACTTTAAATTCAAATGAAAAATTTCCATGGTAACCGATTTGACAGTTCTTTGTTAAGTTAAATTAAGTTTTCTTTGGCTAATTCATCATGCCTAAACCTACTCCGGTGCAACGCTTGAAAGTTATTAAAAGTTATTTACGTAACGAATTGGATACAGATATCATTAAAGAACGAATGTCATAATTAAACAATGTTCAGATCGAGTTGTTTAATTTGACATGAGTACTTTAATGATATAGTATCCTACCAGTTACGTACAAAAATTTTATCTACAACTGCTTGTTTTCATCTTTTCGAGAAATATTCTGAAATGATCCATTAATTCGTACTCTCAATTAAATATTCAAAATGAAGCCATAGAAAAAACGTTGAGTTTGTCTATGCATGGAGCAAGTCGTCTATGGAGCAAAACACAACTCTATGCGACACTGCCGGCGTTAGCTGGAACTAAACCCAAAACGAGTATGCGTTTCGACAGTTAGTACGTGAAAGCTGTGTTTATTTGTTTATTTTTACGTTTTTGTTGCTATTAAACGATATGCCTGAGGAAAAAACCGTGAAAAACTCTAATTGTTGTGCCTATGGATGTAATTCTAAAAAATCTAGGAATCCTGAAGCCCATTTTCATTATTTTCGTTTCGGTAAACAGCTGATAGGCGAATGCAGCGCCACCCTCGGTAATTATTTTGTCCAATGTGCGTTGCTATGGCTACGCACATGTAACAATAACAATAAATATAAATACCGCTTCTTTCAATTTTTATTTTATATGATATTAAGTTCCAAAATGAGCTCAAGTATAGAAAACGAAGCGCATAATGTCATAACGGATCTGGTGCCATTGTAGTGCATCTAATGTTGAAATATAAAATAGACGATTACTAATATTGCGGATGCAGCACCTTTCCCAATGTTCATAAATATATCGTAACAGGTGACACAGATACAGAAGTACAACGTACTCTATCGTGAATTGACATAGTTAGTAGTGAGTAGATGTAGACTAATAAATAGTTAAGAGGAAGGTATTCTTATTGGGAACCCTTACCAATGACCCAAGTTACTACATGGCGATCCTGATGGCGAAGCCTGGGAAATTTTCGAACAATTGGTGTGAGTGTGAATAGGAAGAGAAGTGAAAATGGGGCCAAGCCAATCAAGGCGGGAAAGAGACATTTTCAGCATGTGCAGAAAGAGATTGAAAAGGAAAATTAGGAGAGAGGTGACGAGAAGCCGGATGTTGGCCCAAATCAGCAGCGCCCAGGTGTAGTGTAGTGGTAAGCGGACTACAAAGCGATACTAATGACTTTAATTGAATCTTTTGTTTTCGGGAATAATAGTTTTACCTAATTTTTTTTAACTAGATGTAAGGCAGTTAATAATTTAAATGAAATTTTGGAATCCCTGAAATCTATAAAAGTATATCTGAGGAAAATTGGCCCTGAAAGGCGAAAAAAGAAGATTCTCGATATTAAAATTAAAGAAGCCAAAATTATCTATGAACAATTTAAGGATGATTTTAAGGAAATTCAGAAACATTTTGCAGACGTTCCTACCGATATATTGAGCGCAATTCAGCAATTTTCCTCCGAAATACGGGATACATATAGTTCAATATTAAATGTACAGATCAAGGAGAGCCCAAGTTTGATAGAAATGGAGTCTTTCGATTTGAAAACTGCTTCGTCTTTGCTACCTATGCTCAATGATAGAGAAGATACGACTAAACAATTGATAGATGCTACGGAATTCTATGATTCAATGCTTAAAACAGATCAAAAGCAGCATCTTATAAAATTTGTATTGAAAACTAGATTATCTCCAAGTGCTAAACTTCGTTTAAATAAGGAATATGCTTCAACATCTTCGTTAGTGGATGATATGAAAAAACATCTCCTCACGATTAAATCGGATACTACTCTCCAAACTAAATTAATAAATTCACGTCAAGGAAATAGGTCGATTGAATCCTTCGGTAAATCTCTAGAAGAACTTTTTGTTGATTTGACAATTTCACAGGCCAAAGGTGATGACAATGCATATTCGGTTTTGAAACCTATTAATGAGCGGAATGCTATAAAGCAATTTGCGGACGGATTGAATAATAGACGATTAAGTACAATTATTTCAGCACGAGATTTTTCGTCTCTTAAAGATGCCATCCGTGCTGCACTAGACGAAGCTTCTGCTTCTACATCGGAAAATATTCAATCGATAAATCATTTTCAAGTACAGAGAGGTAGAAAATGGCAATATAGAGGCAGTGGCAGATCCAGAGGCCCATCACATAGATTTTGTGGTAATAATTTGAGATATAACAACAATCATAAACCAGATAAATTTGTCGGTCATGCGCCATCGAATGATAGTACTCGAAATTTTGCAGGACGCTCTCGTGGACCCAAGTTACTACACCATCTACATCAAAAAAGAAATATGAAGATGCATTTGGTCTATATGAAAAATGGTGTAGCGAGAAGAATATCAAACATATAACAAGCGAAAATATTCTGTTTATTTATTTAAAGGAATTGAGCGAAACACAGAAGCCCTCATCACTTTGGTGTTATTATTCAATGTTGAGGACAATAATATCGACAAAAAGGAATGTCGATATCAAGAAATATTTCAATTGAATTGCATTCTTAAAACGAAAAACAGAAGGGTACAAGCCTTGAAAATCCAGGGTATTACCGAGGAGGAAATAGCAAGATTTTTATTGGAGGCTCCTCACGACAGATTTCTATGCATGAAGGTAACCTATCGTCATTATTCCGAGAAAAGAATTATGATGCAATAATTATTTCAGGTCATTTTGATTATTGGTCTGGCAGGGGCGTGTCAGCGGACCGAAATCACAATCCTACTTGTAGAAAATGTAAAAGACGAAGGATCATGTTTTCATATCATCATCCCAACTTGCAAGACAAAGACGAGAAAAGAATTTTTCGTAACGTCAGGAAACAATGAAGGGTTGAATCACGTGGAAACTATCCGAAAATATATCAAATTGAGACAAAAAAATTGCGATCATGAACAGTTTTTCATTTTTTATAAAGCAAATGCACGGAACAGCCCGTTGGTGTGAATACTATAGGTAGTGTTCCAAGCCAATTGCACAATTTCTGCAATTTCCTTATTCAAAAGAACATACTGGGCATTGTTTTCGGAGGTCTTCAACTTCTCTCTTGGCCGATACAGGAGCTGATCTTTTAACAGTGAAACGCACGGTGGATGGAAATCAAATACTGTCGTTTAAGGATATACTGAAACTTCTGAAGAAAACAAAAACCGTACCGCAATGGCAATTCTAGGTCTTAACAAGAAAGTCTTTCTCGAACCAACAAATATTGCCTCTACTTCTGAGGACATAAGTCCAGCGACATCCACAGATGATGTTTATAATCAAAATATTTCTAGTGGAGTGTTAGGCCAGTCATCGTTCCCTATTTCAATTTCAAATTGCAAAGAATTTGATATTAATGTGTATAATAATAATGATAATAAATTATTCCAGTAATCCCAACCTGGATTCTTTTAGATTTGCAATTCTGAAATTCTTTGATAGAATTTTTGTTTCTGTGGTTCTCATTACAGCACAAGTGTTGTAATGAATTCATTACAGAACTAGTGTGTTAGTGAAGGTTGTTATGACATTTTCATGAGTGTCAAATCTCAGTTATAGACTGAGAGGCAGCGTTCGACAGACTCACGGTATTTCAGCAAACTTCATATTAATGTCAGGTATACTATGTCACATACCGTAGGTGAAATGGGGATTCGCTATGCTCGGCGATGGTTCCTTGGAGTGTGGCCGGAAGTCTAAAAACGTGAAAATTGGATTTTTCAACGTGATAGTAGCATGTCTGCCTTTTTGACATATTGTAGTAGACACTTTTCTATATCAAACAATTCAGTGGCAGACATTTATTCCGGTTCCAAGTGTAATTTCTAGGTTCATGAATATCGAAAATTTCATAAAAAATAACGTTATTTTAGCAAGGCTGAAAGTTATGTATGTTATTCATATAATTATCAAATACTCATATATGACGAGGCAGACAAATAGGTCGTTTCTAACATGCAGGCAGACCACATAATACTTTCGGTGTCGTGCTGATGAGACCATATGTTTTACTCCTCATTTCACTGGAAACTACTGTTTCAACAGGTCTGCAATTTACACATGGTATTCATATTATCATCATGATAATATGATGATGAAACAATTACACAAAACAGACAGATATACCGGTTCTAACATGCAGGCAGTCAACAAAATACATTAGCTGTCGTGTTAATGAAATTGTAAGATTTTTACTTTTTTACTCAGGGGAAATACTGTTTCAGCAGGTCTGCAATTCACACATGGTATTCATACTATCATAGTCTATACACAATGAAAAAAAACAGACAGTTATATCATTTCTAACATGTAGGCACACAACAAAGTACATTCGCTGTCGTGTTAATGAAAGTGTAAGATTCTTACTTTTTTACTCCACATTTCAATGAGAACCAGTGTTCTAGCAATGCTGTTATTAACACATAGTATGCATATCATCATTATGTATGCATAATAAAACGAAACAGGCAGATATATCGGTTCTAACATGCAGGCAGACAAAAAAATTCATTCACTGTCGTTTTAATTAATTCGGCAATATTTCGAAATGGTTAAAAAATTTCCAGCCCGGAGAATAGATATTATATTTGATCAATACATTCATCCTTCCATCAAAGATAACTAGAGGGCTCCACGCCATGAAACTGAGCGGGTGGAATTTAATATCTCTTCATTTAGCATGTGATGAAAATGCAAATTCTTGAAAAACAAAACAGTAAATCTGAATTTTCGACAATGTTATTCATATGTTGGCAATGGGAATAAAATTGAATTTAAGATTGCAGATGATTTGTGTTGTGAGCTGCATGAAGAAGCTGACAGTAAAATCATTTATCACGTATGTAGCATCAGTGAGAAAGCCAATATCATTATCAGAGGCTCTGATACCGACATACTCGTGATAATGCTTGGAAATATGCATAAGATGAAAAACACTTCTTCCCATGTCTGGATGCAGATAGAAACAGGGAATAACGAAAGAATTGTAGATCTCACAAAAGTTCATCAACATCTGGGATAATTATTTTGTAGAAGCTTACTTGGCCTCCATGCTTTCACCGGCTGCGGCTACAATCCCGCATTTTTCAGTAAAGGAAAGAAGAAACCTTTTTTTATTGAAGAAAAAACCAGTTACCAAGAAGCTTTTGCATTTATTGGAGAGGATAATTTTTTGTCTGCCTACATGTTAGAACCGATATATCTGTCTGTTTTATTTCAATATGTTCACATGATATGAATACCATGTGTAAATTGCAGCATTACTCAAACAATAGTTCATAATGAATTGAGGAGTAAAACAGAAAGAATCATACGGTCTCATCAGAACGACACCAGAAGTATTATGTGGTCTGCCTGCATGGTAGAACCGAGCTATTATTATTATTATTGTTATAGGTGTATTTGATAATAATATGAATAAAATACATAACTTTCAGCCTTGCTGAAAAACGATATTTTTTTATTAAATTTTTCGAAAAGTGTATACTACAATATATCGAAAAGGCAGACATACTGCTATCGCGTTGAAAAAGCCAATTTTCACGTTTTTGGACTTCCGACCACGCTCCAAGGAACCATGGCCCAGCAAAGCGAATCCCCATTTCACCTAAGGTAGGTGTCATAGTATACCTGACATTAATATGAAGTTTGCTAAAATACCGTAACGCTAGCTCTTAGACTATATTATCTGACAGTTGTAGATGAAATTTATTACGGAAACCATAGTTCAATTCGAGCAACTTACTGGGCATTACGTCCATTTTATGGACGTCCTTCAGATTAATTCGAGAAACTGTAGATCGTTTATGCAAAACGTTTACCTTAAATGATACTGCGCATCCCGTTAGACGTCGAACAGTGCGTACACAACAAACCATTGATATTGAGCGAAGAAGTGTTAACGAAGAACTAAATGTGTCCATTTGTCATCGTGCTCAAGAATTGAGCTTTTGTGCATCCACATTAAGTTTTGTTTAAATTTAAAACCTTTCAAGATTCAACTTGTACAGGAATTAAAACCACAAGATCATCGTTTGCGCCGTACATTTGCTGAATGGGCCGAAGGGAATTTTTTTATGGATCAACAATTTCATTTAAAAGTATTGTTCAGTGATGAAGCACACTTTTTGTTAAATGGCTATGTCAATGAACAAAATTGCCGCATATGGAACGATTATAATCCACAAGCCTTTGTCGAAACACCATTACATCCAGAAAAAGTCACTGTTTGGTGCGCTTTACGGGCCGGTGGGGTCATTGGTCCATATGTCTTCAAAACTGATGTTCTTCTGACCATCATCACCATTCACCATTGACCGGTAACATTCTTGTTACGGTCAATGGTGAACGATACAGATTAATAATTTTTTGTGCCCCGATTGAGAGGTATTAATATCGCAGACATGTGGTTTCAGCAGGACGGAGCCAAATGCCAGACAGCCCCCCATACAATTAATTTACTGAAGGAAACCTTTGATGATCGAGCGATTTCCTGCAATGGATCTCCTAACTGACCACCGCGTTCGTGGGACTTGACGACTTTGGACTTTTTTCTCTGGGGTATGTGAAGTCACAAGTCTAAGCCGAAAAACCACAAACGATTGAGCACCTGGAGGCCAATATTCGATGGGTAATTGTCGAAATACTCCGAAAGGTGTGTGAAAATTGGACCTCAAGATTACGTCATAATAATAATAATAATAATAATTTCAATTATTTTCAGTGGAAGATTATAAAATCATTGACAAAGAAGTCAGTTTCTGGGGGAATATCTGAGGAACTCGATGATCCGTCATCGCTGCCAAATAAATTCAATGAATTTTTTTCTGAGATTCCTTCGATTTTTACTGAAAATTTGACCAAGATTTCCATACCGCATCCTCGAAACAGACTCGATAATTCGTCTTTATGTTTGAGATAACTCAAAATGAAGTTTTGTCAACGATAAAATCCCTAAAAAATAAGGCGTCTTTTGGATACAATGAGATACCAATAAAGATTCTGAAATCATCAGTCACTCATATTCTCGAACCTCTCACGTTTATTATAAATCGCTTTGGTCATGTTTTTTCTCAGAGGAAATGATAAATCTGCTTGTTGAATGAAAGCATTGTTAGGACTGCTATACCTTTCTAATCATTTGAATGCAGATGATTTGTGCAAAACCAATGGAACATCAATCGAACTATTCCGGTTGAGGATGTCACTAGAAACGATTTCGATTTCTACTAAGACATTCGAGATTTGACAATAGGAACACTCGACCTGAGAGACAAAAAACAGGTAAATTGGCAGCCATACGAGATTTATTCGAATCGTTCGTTTCAAAGTGCAAGGAAAATTATACGCCGTCTGAGTATTGCACTGTTGATGAAATGCTTCCGGGCTTTCGCGGAGAATATAATTTTCGTCAGTATATACCCAGTAAACCTGAAAAGTATGGTATTAAAATATTCGCCCTGGTAGATGCTAAGTTTTTTTATACGGTAAACATGGAGGTTTATGTCGGAAAGCAACCTGATGGACCTTTTTGTGTCGAAAATACCGGAAAAGCTGTGGTGGAGCGCCTTGTACACACAACCAGTCAACACTGGAAGAAACATTACAATGGACAACTGGTTTACCAGTATGCCTTTATGTAAAAGTTTATTAGAAAAGAAATTGACTATGGTAGGCACCATAAAAAAGAACAAGCGTGAAATTCCGAGTGCATTTCTCACAAAAAGATTAGTAGGTTCCAGTATGTTGGGTTTTGAAGAAAATTGCATATTGGTGTCATATATTCCCAAAAAAGGACGAAATGTTCTTCTTATATCATCGATGCATAATGACAATTGATGAGTATACGAACAAACCGGAAATCATAATGATGTACAATCATACAAAATGTGGAGTGGACACAGTCGACCAATTTTGTTCAAATTATGGAACACAAGAAGGTGGCCAATGGTGATTTTTTTCGCATGCTGAATATTGCAGCAATAAATTCATTTTCAGTCTTCCTTTCGAAGAATCCTGAAACAAAAATGCTTCGAAGAATTTTTTTAGAAAAATTGTCCATAGACTTGATAACGGATCACCTAAAAAGGCGTGCCACCGTTCAACAATTGCCACGATTATCGCGAATGCGTATAAGGGAAATATGCCAAATGGGACCAGAAATTATTGACCCAACGAACAGACCCCATGGTAGATGTTTCATGTGTGACTCTAAAAAAAGTAGAAAAACCAAATATAGGTGTATTGAGTGCAATAAATTCTTGTGCTTAGAACAAGTTAAATCAATGTGCAGTGACTGCGTAGATCATAGATTAGTCGAAGAAATTTGATTTCGAGTTGAATATTTTTATTTTATGGAAGAAAATTCATTTTGAGTTGAAATATGTTGATTTGTAAAAGAGAATTTATTTTGTGTTGATTATGTTGAATGTGTTATGTTTATCTCGGAATAAATAACTAATAAATTAAGTAAATCTGTTATTTTTTGCATTTCGAAACAATTCTTTCCCAAAATAGAGTTACAAATGGCATTTCCAAATTTCGGTCTCACAGACTGATGTTAGTATTGTTTACTCAGGATTGGTGTTAGTAGTGGAGGGTTAATCATAATATTGTTTTAAAATGTTCAGAAAACAGAATGTATGATATTTTATAACGGAAAATCAAACTCAGCTCATCCTAAATCTATCGACGTACTCGAAAAATGTATATTAGTTGAGGAAAATATTAAATTTTTAGGAATAATTCTTGATAAACATCTCAAGTGGGGTCCTCACACTGATAAGGTTAAAGGCAGACTCAACTCTGCATGCTATGTTTTGTTTATGTTGATGTACTCAAGTTGGTATATTATGCGAACTTTCATTCAATTCTTTTCTATGGGATAATTTATTGGGGTAGTTCCTAACATATGGAAAATAGTGGTATGAAAAGAATCTTTCTGGCTTGTTGGCCGTGGTCCATTAGGAATAATTTCACCTAACGTTTCACCTACAACTTCGGTAGGCATCTTCAGAGGATTCTAGGTCTAAGGTTGTACCTCGAACGCTGAATTTCTGACACTGACGTGTTCGAACCGGAAGCGTCATCTGCGCGCCGGTTTATGGCGGGAAAAAGTGGCGCGTCTACGTGCGCGATACTGATTGGCCCATCGCTCCCGCTTCGCATCGGCTTGATCTTCGTTTTTTCTAAGGTCGGTAACCAGGCGCTATGCAAGAATGGGGTCTCTTCTTTTCTGTTTATGTTATTTTTGTGTTTATAAATTTCAATGGCTTCCATGTTCAGCCTGGGATAGTAACTTCTGATATTGGAAATAATCTCCGTTTTTGAGAAATCTATGTTGTGTCCATCTACATAGATTTCTCAAAAAACGTTTCAACATTTCAATTTATTGTTTACATTTCATATATTTTCAATTCAAAATTCTCATAGATAAATTTCATATATAGTTATCAATAGTAGTCTTCGATTTCCAAATTCATTCAGTTATACCGCTGGTTTCTTGAAGTCTAAAATTGAAAGATTTGAATAAGAAAAATGCAGATAGATTCTATGAAATTTGTATTAGTATGTTTTAAGAAATCAAGAAAGTGAGGACTTTTGAGAAGTGAAACCGTGGAGACGAAGAAAGAATTGAATGGGAAAGATTGTAAAATTGAATAGAGAATTAATTTCACAGAAAATTAGATGAAACAGATTTAAATCGATAAAGATTAAGTGGTGAACCTATCAAGTTTAGTGCAATTATTATTCGAATGGAAATGAAAATATGAAGAATGGTAAAAGAAGATATTGACTTACGAAGAAAGAAAGCCATTGGACCAGTAATTTCGAGAATTCATATTGATGGATAGTTTCAAGAGATTATTCGGCATTTTTTTTTAACAGACTGTGAATATTGAAAGTGAGTTAATTTATAAACATTAACCAACCTTAAACATAACCTATTTGAACTGATTGAATAACCATAGAATTAGAGATAGTGTTATTCTTGTTTACTGATAGTATAGTTCATTATAGAAATCAAATTGAATATTTATTCAATTGAAAAATAAAAACACAAGACTACGTTCACAATATTTGAATAAATTAAACATCTAATAAGTCGACATGTTTCGGGTTTTATCCCATTCTCAAGACTGAAAAGTAAACGCATAAGTCAAAGAAATAAACATCAAACAACAGATGTTAAAACCGGAGATAAGCGGAACTCTAATTGATCGTTCACAATTGGTTGTTCATATTTTGAAGCAGAAGATATTTCCGAAATTTCTAGAAGATCTAGGCGTCTGCTTTTTTCCCCTTCATGCAATATTCCTATTTTATTAAAATCTATGAAATTTTACGAAAAAATGGGTACCCAAAATCTTTGATTAGTAGGTTACTTTTCAATAAAATGGATCAGAATTTCCCGACAGAAGTTCGTACTATAGACGAAAGTAGACCTGTTGTTGTTGATGATTTATCAAGAGAAAGAACTGAACCGATGATTTTCGTATCTTTACCTCTAATACCAAATGTGACGAAAAAACTTATCAACTTTTTAAGGGATTCAAGTTTGAGAATTTCATAAGAAATCAATTCAACATTAGATGACTTTTTACAAAAGTAAAAGATAAAATAGAAAAATTTAAATGACTGGAGTATTTTACGAAATTCCATGCACATCATGTCATCTGAAATACATTGGTCAAACTTCCCAAAAATTAAAAAAGGATTTCACAACATAAGAGTGATATGAAAAACTCGAACAAAGTGTGTGCGTTCGCAGAACAATGTCGCAGGACAGACCACTTGATGAATTGGGACTCATCAGAAGTACTGGAATTTGAAAAGAACTTGACTAAAATATTTTTTTTAGAAATATACCATATGAAAAGGACTGAAAATGCAATGAACTTGAGACAAGATATAAATAATATCAGTAATATATACAGCTACATCATATCACTCAATTTTTGAATTAATTTGGCAATAATTTGTCAGTTTAGTGAAAAGTTTCGAATGTATGTTTTTATGAAGATTTTTCATAATTGTTCTTCAGATCACAAGGATTTATCAGTTTAAAATTTTTTTCTGAAAACATAATAACTTTGAAGGCACAGTTTAAATTCTAGCTCAACTATTCGGTAAGACACATGAGCCCCTTAATAATAATTAGAATTATAGCTTCCTGTAATCATTAAAGAATCCTGAAGAAGGACCAGTGATGGTCCGAAACGTTGATGAAGAATAAATGAAGGAAACAAATATTTAGCCCTTTCATTTCCACACATCCCGTTATAATTCGTGTTCAATTTATAAGTGGAGTTACCTATATCGTGGATTTACATTACCATGGGATTTTATGCAGACATCAGAAGGCTTTCTGGAGATTTTTCCACCAAAAGTCTGAAATCATGGGCATCTATCAATATCAAACTGGAGTCATCAAGAAACAGAAGAATTTTTTTGTTAGAATGTGAAAGACATAATCTAAGACCAAATCATATAGTGAATAATTTACGTTATTTGTTCTCATCAGTGACAGATGAAAATTCTTCCAAAATCGCAGAAAAGGTGAGAATTAAAATTATTAAACAAATATTATCTCTGGAAATACGAAAAATCCAACAATTCGCTATAACAGAGAGTTCCAAAAAATCAAACTCAACAATTTGAAGAAAATTAATAAATTAAAAGATAGATATATACAAGCAGCAAAGTGTCAACCTCAATGATTCAAGAATGTTAGTAGTGTTCAGGTTAATGAGAGAGTGTCTAGCATTAGGTCCAAAGTTCTGCATTGATATCCCTAAAGGTGAAGTATCCCTTCAGAAGCTTCCTGCTGATGTTGAATACATAGTTCAATCCAAGAGAGATACCAATGAAGAAGAAAAAACATTTTAAGATCATTAAACGTTATAACTAACTATATCCGAAATCCAAATATTGTGAGGAATCCTTTTCAGATAG
Source organism: Hippodamia convergens (assembly GCA_038502775.1). Taxonomy (NCBI): domain Eukaryota; kingdom Metazoa; phylum Arthropoda; class Insecta; order Coleoptera; family Coccinellidae; genus Hippodamia; species Hippodamia convergens. The sequence continues at coordinate 54,024,201 of CM076609.1, read as the reverse complement.
AATACTTTTATTGCAAAAAATTTTTAAAAAAATCACCCTGAGTTACTAGTTTCACAGTCTGACAAAGGGAATGTCACTGTACTATCCTTCATCTGGCAGACAACAATCTCCCAGATTTGAATGACAAAGCATGGAAAATTCGACCCCTAATGGATAAACTGAAGAACAAATTCTTGGAGCATTTTGTGCCTGAAGAACACATCAATCAAGATGAGTCGATGGTGAAGTACTCCATTTTTTGCCGTGAATCAGGAATAATCTTCGTTCGATGGATTGACAATAATATAAGGTTTGTTCCAACTCAAGAGTTGACCGTACAATGCATCGTCAGGATTCTGCGCAATAGATAAAAGTGTGTTCCAACTGAAAATGTATCGTTTGGGAACGGTTTCGTTTTTGTTCCATCCTGCTTCGGGATCGTGAGCGGAACGGTTTTGTAATCGTCATTTCGATCCCTGGTCTGGAGCAAGGACTGTTTGGACTGTCTTGCGCAGTCCTGTGTGCTTTTAATTTAAAAGACCGTCACAGTAAGAGTAAGCACGTGTTTCAGTTTGAACAGCAAGCAGAGTCTCTGGAGTAAGCACAAAAATTCCAAATAATTTGTTAGTGAAGTACAATTTTGTTATCCGTTTTCCCATATTCGATGAAAAAATTTCTATCGGTAAAGGGGTTTATGTTCTGGAAGGTTTTTATTAGTATTAATTCGTGGTTAAATTGCAGGTATCAAAATTTCAACATGGATGATGAGGGAATTAGTGATGTAGAATTCACTGCTTCAAGTTCAGAAGATGATGACCTAATGCCGTATGAAAATAAAGTCAAGAATGAAAATTATTTAGGTAGACTTTTGGAACTTAACAATGTCATGCGTTTAATGTGATTTTTTTCAGAGGAAACTGTTCCCACATATACAGAGAGCGACTTTTTCACACACTTCAGATTATCCAAGGAAGTGACAATTGAAATAGCTAATAAATATGAAAGAAGTCGATACTACTGTGATCGTATGGGATATTATGGAAATATTTCTGCTATTAATCAAGTAAACCAATCATTTGTGGAATTACTTCTTCTGATTTCTGTATCTTGAACTGAACGTAATTTATTTTTCAGACGTTAATCTACCTCTGGTATATTGGACATGAGACGGCTAGTATCAGAGATGTTGCCGACAGATTTAATATTTCTCTTAGTTCTGTTGCAAGAATTATAAGAAGAGTGACGTTTTTCTTAAGCAATTCATCAACTGAAATAATAAAGTGGCCAAATGAAGCAGAGAAATGCATATCAAATCAATTTTTCACAAATCGTGGTTTTCCAATGGTCATTGGAGCAATTGATGGGACACATATTAAAATTGATAAACCAGAGGATGATCCCGAGTCCTATATAAACAGGAAAGGATACTACTCTATTCAGGTAAATGAGGATTTTCTTTGTAGCAAGTTTCATTGATTCTATTCAATTGTCAGGTGCAAGTTGTGTGTGACCACAGGATGAAAATAATTGATGTATTTCTTGGTTATCCGGGTCTGTTCATGACAGTAGAGTTTATCGACAATCAATGCTCGGAAGATCACTTCACGAGAAATGTGGCAGATATTTCCTGCTTGGTGACAGTGGATATCCTCTGGATATTAATCTAATGACGCCATTTAAAAATCGAGGCAATTTAAATCGAAGTCAGCAGCGATATAATGTAGCCCTATCATCAAACAGATATGTGATTGAACATTGTTTTGGTGTACTGAAACAAAAATTTAGACAAATGTATCATGTCAAATTGCGAAATATTCGTTTAATTTGTCATTTTATCAGAGCCGCTTGCTGTCTGCACAATATAGCTCTTGAAGATAATTTCCCTATAAATGACCCTGTAGCAAATCATCCCGATATTGATGATGAAGAAGAAAGTGAGGATGTGGCAGCCAATCAAGAAACTCAAGCAATAAGAAATCACATTGTAGAAACATATTTCACATAAATAAAATTTCATTAGCTTATAACCTATATATATATTTATATATTTAAATAGACAGTCTCCTTTTCACAGCACAAAATATCATATTCATTCAAAACAAAAAAAAAGAATAACAGTCATTTTATACACTACTTAATAAATCTTTTAAAAAACTTAAACCTATGTATTTTTAAATAAGCAGCCATTTCTTCACAGCACAAATAAATAAAGAAATAAATTTGTTGTATAAAAAAAGGGATAATCATTGCCTTAGTAAACTATTTGTCAAGTTTTTTTTCATCAGAAGAGTCCTTCTCTCGATCAATTCATTCCTCTTCTGTATGGCCTTCAATTTCTCTCTTTCAATCTGGAGACGCTTTTCTTGATAGACCTTGCGGTCTAGTCTCATTTTTTCCATAATTGATGATCTTTTTTTGACAACATCAGGCTTCTTTAATTGTTTTTTCACTCCGTTAGTACTTCTGTTGTTATTAATTTCTATATTCTCATTCTCCATCGGCACAGTCATTGTTGTTTGTTCCTCAATGGCCATTTCGATATTTTCATCCACAGTACTACTGTCTAGTAGAATTTCTGGGTGAACGTTCCTTTTGTTTTGAAATATTTCGTCCATTTCCTGTTGGTATTCAAAATATTTCCGACCTCTTCCTGTATTAAAAATGTAGCATTAAATTATTTATTCATGAATATAAGTGAGTATATAGGTACCTGTTTTCTTGTTGTTGTCTATAAATTTTTTATAGTTCCTCCCGATAACACGCCATCTGTTTTGGCAATTACTCGGGGTTACAGGTATTTGGTTCTCATTCAGGATTTTGGCAATTTTTTCCCATATTGCCTTAATGGATTTGAATTCATGAGTTCCAATTGAATCTTTAAATGTTCCATATAAATCTATTAACATTTTTGTTTCTTTCGTATTCCATTTGAAATCCTGCTTGCATTTATTGGGTTCTGCAAATTCAATTAATTCTGAACTTGAACTGGGGCCAGCTTGTTCCATTGAAGGACCAGGAGCATAAATTATATATTCTTGGTAACCTATTTAAATAAAGCAGAAGTCAGTTGAAAAAACAAATAAATAAATTTAATACTCACAAAGATCTTCGTTTATTGTTTGATCCATTTTGTTTTTCAGAAAATAAGTATATACTATAGTATAATATAGCAGAGACTCTGTATATAGGTACTTTCACCGGCCTGTTGTATCGCAAAAAGTTCTGTCCATAGAGAAAATAAAAGAAAAGGTTCTATCTAACAGCTGACTACAGCGCATATGGTCAACAAACAGCCAAAAAATTCGTTCCAACTCTTCCAAACATGTTCCTCGGTTCTTGTACGGTCAAAATTTAGACATGCGCATAAGATCGATTACTAACAGTTTCGTGACCGTCAAATTACCGTACAAAAGTCAGCTGTTGGAACAAACCTATAGTCACCGTAGCGTCGACTTGTTTTGGAGTCGAACCAGTCTCGTCTGTAAGAAGATTTTGTCGCAGTGAAAAAAAAAATTCCCCCCCCCAGCCTTATTGGAAAATATAATAACTCAATGGGAGGCACAGATTTGATGGATCAAAACGTGGCCGGGTACAGAATTCCATCGTTCCAAAAAGTGGTGGTGGTGCCTTTTTTCATGGATGTAAGACATAAGTATAAACAACGCGTAGTACCTTTACAACAAAGGAAATAATGCTGTGAAACAAATAGATTTTCGCAGAGATATTGTGAAAACATATCTTTCCAGATATGGAACAGCAGCCAAAGGTGGTGGTAGGCCTTCGTCAGTATTATCTAGTAATACTGCATGAAGAATAAGCCAGGATATAAGATATGACAGAAATGATCATTTGTTAACATATACAGGGTGTCCGGGGAATAACTGTACATACTCTTACCAGAGATAGAGTTGGACTAGGTGATTACTGATTGACTATGAAAAATTAATTTTTGGATTTCCCTAGAAGGCTACAGGGTGATTTTCCAACTTCATGGAAATACTTAGACCATCATAAAATCCAAACTTATTGGCGGATATTATTGAAACTTGGGAAGTTATTGTCACATTGCTAAGGTCGAGTCAGAAAGATATCAATTATTTCATTATTCCAGGGTCGGACTCATGAATCTTCATTTAAAGTGTTCAGGGTGAAACAAACACTTTGTATTTCGAATTACAAATAATTGATTCGCTTTTTAGAAAGAAGCTGAATTATGCTTCGAATTATGGTATCGCTTAAAGTTGTCACATCAATAATTATTTTTTTATGAATTTTTCAATTTGGAGAAGGTTCGAAAAATTGAATTTATTTACCTGAACAGGACTTGGTCATCTTGTGAAGGGAGAAAATAAATAATAAATTTTCTCAAAAAAGTTACTGAAGGTGAGGAAGGCTATAATAACTTGTTGATATACTGGGTGGACAGCCCAGACGCGGATCTCTTTGCGATGGAGTAAATGAAGGTATATTTCGAAAAAAAAATTGTGAAGTGTATAGCGTATACATAAGCATATTTCAAAATTATTCGTTTGTATACCGGTGTTCGATAACAAAGATATAGACCAAAGTGACACTTCTTCCAATGTAAAAACCTCTAACTGAATTAGTAAATCGAGGAGTTCCTCCAGATTTTAACCCGCTAGATTATTTTTTATGGGTAAAATTGGAGAATATGGTATATCCTGAAGAAATCCAGTCAAGAGAACAGGTGATGAACACAATTATCAACTGTTGCGATGTTTAAAAAATAATGGCGATATGGTTCGCGAGGCTGTATCCAATTTGAACATTCGGCAAGAGAAATGTATACAAGCTAATGGTTTTCATTTCAAACTTTTAAAATAACGTTGACTCAGCAATTCATTCGTTCCTATTTTCATCCTTATTAGGTACACTTTACTGTATTTCAGTTTTTTTTTTTTTTTTTCATTTGTTATTGTTTCGTTTTGGAATGTGCTCATTAAAGCTCTGAACTCTTTTGAAAATTTTTTACTAATACTTACGCATTTTATATTCAAACATGAGATTTTCAGTTCTCTTCATGGTAAAAAATTCAATTTTTCGAACTTTCTCCAAATTCAAAAATTCATAAAAAAATAATTGTTGATGTGACAACTTTAAGAGATATCACAAATTGAAGCATAATTCAGCTTCTTTCTAAAAAGCGAATCAATTATTTGTAATTCGAAATACAAAGTGTTTGTTTTACCACGAACACTTTGAATGAAGATTAATGAGTCCGGTCCTGGAATAATGGAATAATTGATATCTTTCTGACTCGACCTTAGCATGTGCCAATAACCTCCCCAACTGTCAATAATATCCGTCAATTAGTTTGGATTTTATGATGGTCTAAGTATTTCCATGAAGTTGGAAAAACACCCTGTAGCTTTCTAGGGAAATCCCGAAATTAATTTTTTATAGTCAATCAGTAATCACCTAGTCCAACTCTATCTCTGGTAAGAGTATGTACAGTTATTCCCCGGCACCCTGTATACCAAATAGGAAGAGAAGACGCTGTGCACGTGAAGGATGTAATTCGCGTGTGATTTTTTTTAAATAAAAAAAATTTGTTAAAAAAATAAAACATCGATCCGCATTCAGGTTAGGTTAAGCTAGGTCAGGTTAGGTTCAGTTTCCCTCTGCATACAAAATAATAACCGACAAATTTCCAGCAAATAGGCCACACCCCAATCAGAATACTGTAGAGAGAGCCATAATTAAGCTATTTCCAAGACACCCCCAGTTCAGAAGACCGGATCTGACAACTGCTCAGTATCCGCCAATAACCGAGGAGGAAGTTAAGGCAGCTGCCCAAAAACTGAAGAGAGGAAAGGCCCCTGGCAAAGATGGCATCCCGTCAGAAGTGGTCCAAATACTGGTGGCAAATCTTGCGACGGAATTCGCCGAATCGATTGACGCCATACTCAGAAGCGGAGATTACCCTACCACCTGGAAAAAGGGAATACTAGTAATGATCAGCAAGCCTGGCAGAGACCCCGAAGACCCCTCGGCATGGCGCCCACTCATATTACTGGACGCCATGGGAAAACTAATCGAGCAGGTGATTGTCCAAAAGATAAAACAAGAACTCAAAATGAAAGGGGACCTGAATTCGAATCAGTTCGGATTCAGAGACGGACATAGCACGATAGACGCCCTAAATAAGGTAAAACAACTGGCAGAGGCTGAAAAAACAAGAAGCGAGAGACATAGATCATACTGTCTGCTGGTCCTTCTGGACATTACGAATGCCTTCAATTCGGCGAACTGGCGTGTGATCATACAGGAGTTGGAACGCAGGAAACTCTCCCCATACTTGATAAAAATAGTGGCATCCTACCTAGAGAATAGAAGCATAATATACGGCGACAAGGAATATGACGTCACTACGGAGTTCCACAAGGCTCTGTCGTGGGACCCGAACTCTGGAATATCCTCTACGACTCAGTGCTCAGTTTGGACTTCATAGGCGACGTAGAAACTCTAGCATACGCCGACGATCTGGCGCTGATAATAAAAGCCAAGAGCCTAGAGAAGCTGAGGATCGACACTGAAGATGCCATTGAGCAGGTTGAAAGTCACTTGAAATCTAAGCAGCTATCGATAGCCCCGGAGAAAACGAAAATAATCACACTGAGTGGCAGGAAGAGATGGAAGGACTGAAAATAAGAGTGCAGCATGTGGACGTGGAAGTAGGAAAGGAGGCAAAATACCTGGGCATAGTGGTGGATGGAAGTCTACAATTCACGAAACATGTAGAAACACATTTCTAGGAGAGCCAGCCAGGAGGCGATAAAACTGGCACGTATCATGCCCAACTTTGGCGGAGGAGGCGAAAAAAAAAAGGAGACTACTTGCTATGGTGGTGAATTCCATCCTCACCTACGGAGCAGCAGTATGGGCTACGGCTCTCAAATATGAGAAGTACCGGAATATGCTCCTTAGTGTGCAAAGAAAAATAAATTTGAGAATCTGTAGAGCGTATAGAACCATTAGTACTGAAGCTGCATGTGTAATAGGTAGCTCAATACCTATAGATCTGCTTATAAAAGAACGTGCCGAGAGTTACAAAAAGGACCAAACTTTCAGAGAGCTCCTCAGAGCAAAAACCCTCGCCACATGGAACGAGGAGTGGAAAACTTGCACAAAAGGTGGCTGGACGAGGAGGCTGATACCTGACCTCCTCCCTTTTGTGCAAAGAACACACGGTGAAACAACTTACCACCTAACTCAACTCCTATCGGGGCACGGAGCTTTCAATGTCTACAGAAAGAAAATTAAAAAAATTACTGATGCCACGTGCAGGTACTGCAACGAATCAGATGACGCGGAGCACACCTTCTTCTCCTGTGAAAGATGGACTCAAGAGAGGGCTGAGCTGACGACGAGGCTTGGAGCTGAAGTCAGCCCAACAAGCTTGGTGCCTCTGATGCTGAAAAAAGAACAAAACTGGGAAGCCGTGAAGGAATACGCAACCAAAATCCTACAAAAGAAGGAAAAAGACGAAAGAGATGAAGAGAAAAAGACTGCAAGAGGCTCGCACGCAGAAGAGAGGTGACTTGAATGAAAGGATGGCCGGAGGAAATGCTTATAGCGGTACTCGGCGGAGGTTACTCCTCCAGGGGGTTTTTTAGTCGGTAGGCGTCTGCCCGAAGACCTGGGCAGATGAATCCGACACTACCGGATTAGCTGGTGTCTTCTGAAGATTTTTCCCCTCAAAAAAAAAAGGTTCAGTTTCCCTACCTCAAGATCACAAAAAAAATACAGAAAAAGTACAACTTTATAATTACCGAGGGGTGAAACCTCCGAAAATGATATCGTGTTCACTCTGGTGGCACGGCCCACTATGGCTGAATCAAAACGAACTCCATTGGCCAATCAAGAACTGCATTTCAGCAGAAAATCTTCCAGAAATTCGAAAAACCAATCGCAACTGATTGTTTTCGAACGATTTTCTAACATTAATAATAGACTGGAATAGTCCCTGAAAACTGAAACTCTGGTTGTGATCAAGGAAGACAATCAACGTCCACTTGTCTGGAAGCTAGGAAGAATTGAAACCTTGCATCCTGGAAAAGATGGAGTTTCCCGAGTGGCCACTGTAAGGACTTCAACGGGCTTGACGAAGACAGCTTTCAGTAAGATTTGTCCGCTTCCTGTTGATGTTGAAAGCCAGCCCTTTCAAGGCGGGGGCTATATTCACGCCTTGACAAAATCCAACCAAACACTATACCCTCTGTTTGTGTTGACTCAGTTCTTCTGGATGTCACACCCCACAGCTCACAATCAGAAGAAGCCATTGCTCAGACGCCAACCACTAGTGAGAGTGTACAGTTTCCATCCTCTCAAACACTATATACTCTTCGTTATACGCCCAGACTGGCTTCTAGATCTATTTTGGGTCAGATCAACTCAACCAGAGTTTCCCACCTCACTCCACGGGAACGGTTCCTTTATTGAGGTTGGGGAAACATGCAAGGGAAGTTAAGAGGTTGCGGAAAAAACATACAACCTCCCCCCCAAAAACTGTGCTGGATGATTAGAGCAGCAACTAAAAAGTTGATAAAATGCTGAAACGTATTTTTTTAAAGCACAGTTGAGGGTTTCAGCCAAGAATCCAAAAGGAAGGAGGTAGTTGTTCGATGAAAAATCATTGTCCCTCACTATTTTCAAAAGATCCCTCACAGGTTGTAGATTCCTCCGCAAAATATTCCCATTTCCAAGCCCCAGTACACTCAACACTGTTCTCGGTAAATTTCGTTTGAGGCCTGTGATAAGTGAAGAGGTCCTGAGGACCATTAAAAAGTCGGTGGAAGCTATGGCAAAGTGTGTGCTATAATGTTTGACGAGATGTCGATTAAGAAGCTTCTATCATATAACAAAAAATATGATATCATAGATGGCTTTCAAGACCATGGCACACAAGGACGATCCCACCAAGTGGTTTCCTATGCCATTGTTTTCATGGTTACCGGGATGCGAAAAAATTGGAAGCAACCAGTGGCCCACTACTGAGGAAAAAAGATGAAGACTCCTTCTATACCGTCAATGGTGAACAAATCGCCATCATCCATGATGCCCCCCCATCTCCTCAAATGTTTTCGACACATGCTACAAGCCCATAATCTGTCTTGCATCATCATGGCTGAAATAAATAATGAAAAAAATGTTATAGGTAGGTTATGTTGTGTATTTTCATATTTTTGTCAAGACCTTGTTACGTTATAAAATGGAGGTTCGAGTTTGAGTTTCTTTTTTGATTGCTGATCCTATAGGTAATGAACGACAATGTACTTTTAAATAATATATTCTCACCTATTCAAGAAATCGAATACAGTTTTATTTATATTACATATACAATGAATATTTTGCTGCTTTACACCATGTGGTAGGCACGAACACCGTGGAATTGGATGGTACCAAAGGGCTTAATATTTCAATCCAAGGGATGTTCCAGGGACTGGACACCGAAAACGGTAAAAAAAAACGTCGGTAGAAACGTCGGTAGAAACGTCGGTAGAAACGTCGGTAGAAACGACGATCGTCCAACAATCCTTCTGGGCCGCTAAATAAAAAATCAAGAAAAAAAAAATTATGGATAAACAAAATTGACAAGATCGACGCATATCACACTAGAGTAAAATTTCTCACTCACCTCTCGACGAACTCGATATACTCCAATCCGCAAAATTGCGATTAGATACTCTTCCAAACCAAGAATATCTGATTATGCAGAGAAAGTAAAATCCGAAATAATTCGATTATCTACCACTAATTCAACTACAAAATCTCTGGCCGTCTATCTTGCTCGCAAGAGAGTCGAAGATGAAAGGAATGAATTTATTACAATTATCTTGGAAACAATGTGTATGAAAGATGCGTGCGTCGATCGAATCAATTGAGTTTTTATTGGTGGAAATCATCGGAACGATGCGCCTTCAGATAATTCTGAAAATCAGTACAGGGGCGTAACAACCTGCCTTTGTAAACTATTTCAATATCAGTGTACTTAGTGTGCATAATTTTTAAATCTTTCGTTTCTTCAAGGTACTGCTAAGTGAGAGCATTTGGTGAAACTATTTAAGTTGGATGGTTCAAAATTTATATGTCGAAGGGCACCGAGTTTGACCAAGGCACACATAGACCCCCAGTTTTCCCAAAAAATGAAAGTTTCTTATGCTGCTCAAACTCTGAGCCAATCTTGTGCAACGGCCATCCTGTCATATATAAGTGGAAGTAAGTAAAAAATCTATCAAGTTCTATTCCAATGAAGTTTTCAATAGGATTCAAGTTGTAGATTGAATGGGGGTTCCATTGTACCACAACCTTGAGGTCTAGTGTGCCCCCTGTCATCAGAACCCGAGATATACTATGCAGCAATCACTTTCTTCTCTATTTTAGGGCATTTCTGAAGATTGTTCACATGCTTCAATTGTTTCAGATGAAATGTCAAGTGAAGCTTGTTACGCCCCTGTACTGATTTTCAGAATTATCTGAAGGCGCATCGTTCCGATGATTTCCACCAATAAAAACTCAATTGATTCGATCGACGCACGCATCTTTCATACACATTGTTTCCAAGATAATTGTAATAAATTCATTCTTTTCATCTTCGACTCTCTTGCGAGCAGGATAAACGGCCAGAGATTTTGTAGTTGAATTATTGGTAGATAATCGAATTATTTCGGATTTTACTTTCTCTGCATAATAAGATATTCTTGATTTGGAAGAGTATCTAATCGCAATTTTGCGGATTGGAGTATATCGAGTTCGCCGAGAGGTGAGAAATTTTATTCTAGTGTGATATGCGTCGATCTTGTCAATTTTGTTTATCCATAATTTTTTTTCTTGATTTTTTATTTAGCGGCCCAGAAGGATTGTTGGACGATCGTCGTTTCTACCGTCGTTTCTACCGTCGTTTCTACCGTCGTTTCTACCGTCGTTTCTACCGACGTTTTATGCTGGCGTATCATTCCGGCATATTGTCCTGGCAGTTTGTCCGGCAAGTTTTCAAAGTCCAGTCCCTGGGACATTCCTTGGATTGAAATATTAAGCCCTTTGGTACCATCCAATTCCACGGTGTTCGTGCCTGACCATATGGTGTTAAGCAGCAAAATATTCATTGTATTTGTGATATAATTAAAACTGTATTCGATTTCTTAAATAGGTGAGAATATATTATTTAAAAGTACATTGTCGTTCATTACCTATAGGATCAGCAATCAAAAAAAGAAACTCAAACTCGAACCTCCATTTTATAACGTAACAAATTGGTTCCGATACGGTCATTGCTGATTTTTTGGGTTTATGGACGATAATACAGGCAAATTTGCTTGATACTGTTTTCGCAAATTTTTCCACTCTTCTCTTTATACTTTTGAGGTATTTTTGTTGCCAAAACTTTCTGTGTACTATATCTCTAATCGATTTCTTAAATAGATTAGGTGAAATTTGGAGTACTAGGAAGATTGTTAACCATTGGAGGCACCAACATTGGCAAAAAAAAGGAAAAATCCCATAACGACGATCCTGCAACATTCTTTCTGGACACCACTTTTTTGTAGTTGTTGACCGTAAGTGTTGCATTTTTTCAATTCTTGCCACATATTGTTTTCATTTCTTCAGTCAGTTTTTTTGCAATCTTTACCTTCTTATATTATTTTAATACTCTTCATAGTTCAAAATGTCGAATTTTGATTTTGAATTATTGGATAGATCCTGGTTGGTTTATGAATTGAATATTAGAGGTTTCACAGTTGCGAAAGAAAATAAATCGGAGTTAGCAAAACATCTAAACGCCCACATAAATTTAAAAGGTTTAGATATAAATAAGATTCCTGAAGGACTCAATTTAGATATTAATACTGAAATTCAGACTTGTATGGATATATTGACGACACTATCAAAAAAAGTTAAATGTATTTTCACCGAAAAATTAGTTTCATATCTTGATGTTTCATTTTGGCACCTACAAGAAAGACTTAAAACGTTTAAATCCAACTGCCGAGGACGAGAAGGAGAAAATTGAGAAAATAATTAATATGACAGATTCATCTTTAAATGAATTCAATGAATTGAAATCTTTTTTGCTGAATGAATCTTTATCTTGTGAAAATGATGTCGGTGAGAGCGACACCATTTCTTCTAAAAATTTAATTATCAACAATCTTGATTATGTGCCAATTACAAAATGGGGTATCAAGTTTAAAGGTACATATAGAAATAGTTTGGACGTTCTCATGTTCATTAGAAAAGTTGATCAATATAGTAGATCTTACAAAATCCCAGATCAAAACTTTTAGAAAATTTTGAATATTTACTTGAAGATAACGCAGCTATATGGTTTAGACACGCGCAAAATAAAATTACATCTTGGCAAGATTTATGTGACCGGTTAAAAAAGGAATTTCTACCACTTCATTATGAAAAACATATAAAAGACTTAATAAAAAATTGTAAACAACAGGAAACAGAAGGTATAGGCACTTACATAGCAAGAATTAGTGAATTAATAAATTTTTTGCCACAACCATACTCACATGAAAAACGTATGTCAAAAATTCGTGAAAATTTATTAAGGAAATATCGCGATAAGTTAGTTTTGGAAACAATAAATTCTGAGGAAAAATTAATAGAACTTGTTACCAAAATAGATTCTCATTCTAATTATTTCAGTGAACATGTCACATTCCAAGATTTGATTTCACCGATTTTTGACTCAGAATACAAAAGAGATTCATTGACTATTACTTCTAGCATTAGTGTACCACCAAAAGAGAATTTTGACAAAAATCATCGTTCTCGAATAGACAAACACTATAATTCTTCTTCGGATAGATCTCAAAGTAGGAATAGCTCAAAAGATAATTTTAAAAATCGTAATAACAGATCAAATAGTCGTTATCGTAGTACATCTTTTAGTAAAGAAAGACATTCTTCCCCACATTATTCAAAATATGAACCTCAAAGAAAATCTCCATTTAAACACAATTACAATGATCAAAATAGAAAAGATTTTAATAAACCTACTTCCATCAAAAACTTTGTTTCAAATGTAATTCACCTAAACATATTGCAAGAGACTGTTCATCAAAAATTGTGAAATGTTTCAATTGTGGTAATCTAGGCTACACCAAGATTACTTGTCCAAAATGTACTCATCCAAAAAACTTCAGGAAGGCCTAAGTTCCGATCGAGACTTAAGCATCATACATACAAAATCGATCAAAGATAGCATTACTAAACAGCCTAGCCTTGAAAGTATTGAACTAGTTTTAAACTATATTTTGTCACAAGTTGATGATGAGCAGTGTCCATATATTAAAGTAGATATTTATGGAAGAAATTCAATGCATTATTAGATAGTGGGGCTAACAATATTTTTATGAACAACTACGGCTGGCAAATTTTAGAATCTTTGGGTTTGAAATTGGAAGATACGAATATTGACAATGTCATCTTAGCCAATAATAAATGTTCATCTATTATAGGCAAAATCTGTCTTCCAATTTCATTAGAAATAAAACCGTTACTTTTGACGTTTATGTTATACCGGAATTACGACATACATTAATTTTAGGAACGAATTTTTGGATATCAATGGGAATCATTCCTGACTTACGAAAACAGGAATGGTTTTTCGCTGATAAAAATTCTGTTGAGAACTCATTTTGTACTTCAAATTGTCATCTGGAAACTATGAAAAATTTGTCTTCTGAACAAAAGAATAAATTGAACGCAATAGTTAATAAATATTTTGATGATATTAAGGACATTAAATTGGGACGTACAGACGCCATAGAACATGTAATTGAAATAAAAGATGATTCGAAACCAGTTAAACAAAAATATTATAGAGTTAGTAAAGTAATGCAAGACAAAATAAATGAGGAACTAGACCGCATGCTCGAACTTGACGTTGTGGAGCATAGTAGTTCAGAATGGTCCTCACCAATACTGATGGTTAAGAAAAAAGATGGATCATATAGATTTGTGACTGATTTCAGACAGCTTAATAAAGTATCTATTAAACTAGTTATCCCTTACCTTTTGTGCACGAAATCTTAGACTCTTTAGGAGACGCAAAATACATGACTTCACTTGACATACAAAACGCATTTTTGGCAAGTTCCACTAGAAGAGAATTCAAAAAATACACAGCTTTCACTGTACCTGGCAAAGGTCATTTCCAATATAAACGACTAGCCATGGGTTTACACGGTTCAGCTCAAACATTTCAGAAATTAGTGGATAAATTATTCAGTGATCTAAAACCTCATGTTTTTGTATATCTCGATGATCTTATTATAGTTGCACCAGACTTTGAAACACATAACAGAGTATTAGAAGAAGTTTTCACGCGATTGAGAAATAACAACTTAACACTCAAAAAGGAAAAATGCATGTTTTGTAGAGAGGAGCTAGAATATTTAGGATTTATAATTAATAAGAGTGGATTGTCGGTCAATCCAAAGAAAATATCTGCAATTCTGGAAATGCCTAAACCGAATTGTCCTAAAGATATAAAAAGAGTCATAGGTATGTTATCCTATTACCGCAGATTTGTTCCAGACTTTTCATCTATTGTAGCTCCACTCACAAGACTCACTAAGAAAAATGTTAAATGGAATTGGACCAATGAATGTGAAGAAGCTTTCAATAAAATAAAAACCACACTTGTATCACCACCAATACTGTCATGTCCAAATTGGAACTACCCTTTTGTCATTCAAACCGATGCATCAACACTAGGTTTAGGTTGTGTGTTATATCAAACATATGATAATAAAGATCATGTCATTTGTTATTTGTCAAGGTCTCTGAATAAAAACGAATCCAAATTTGGTTCCACACAATTAGAAATTCTAGCAGTCATTTGGGCTATTGAGAAATTGAGAGGATACATAGAAGGTCAAAAATTCACTGTAGTTACTGATAATTATGCGTTAAAATGGATAAATGATCTCAAAGATCCAAAAGGTAGACTGGGAAGATGGTGTTTGAAATTACAAAGTTTTGATTTTGATATTGTTCATAGAAAAGGAAAATTAAATGTAGTACCTGATTGTTTATCTAGAGCACCTGAAAAAACCATCTCCTCAGTCACTTCAGAAAACAATGAAACAATTAATACAAATAAAAAACACGATCCATGGTATGATAGACTATTTCAAAACATCTATAAAATCCGTTACGTTATGAAAAATATCGCATTATAGATGATAAAATATATATACATATACCCTGTAAATTTAGACATCTCTCATTCGAAACAGACGAATGGAAGGAAATAATTCCTAAATATAAAAGATCAGAACTTTTAAAAAAGTATCATGATGACATTGATACAGGTGCACACTTTGGTGTATATAAAACCTATAATCGCCTCATACAAAAATATTTTTGGCCACATTTAAAAGCTGATGTTTTGTCGTTACATCCGAAAATGCACTACATGCAGCAGCCAAAAACCTTTACAAAAAGCTAAAGCCGAGAAATGGGTAAAAGACCTGAAATAAAATTTTCTGTTGGCAAATGTTAAGTAGTGACATTTTTGGACCGTTACCTTCCAGCAACGGCTATAAGTATATTTTAGTGACAACGGACTATTTTAGTAAATTTAGCATTTTTACACCTCTACGAGTTGCAACAGCGCAAGTGGTAATTAAAAATATTGAACAGATATTTCTGATGTTTGGCGTACCGGAGTACATAATTGTTGACAATGGAACTCAATTCGGCGCGTAGTAATGAATTCAAACAATTTTTAGATAAATACGGTGTAACACCTATGATAAACGCTTACTACCATGCCCAGACAACCCTACAGAACGCGTCAATAGAGTACTGAAAACGGCATTAAGTTCTTACATCGATGACCACCAGTCAAATTGGAGTCAGAACTTACAACATTTAGCTTGTGCCTTCAGAACGGCCAAACACGAGACCACTAAATGCACGCCTTATTTCGCTAATTTTGGTAGAGAAATGATTGTGAATGGAAGGGAATTTCAAGAAATTAGGAAAAAACCGGGTAGTGAACACAAAATTAATTTAGATTGGAAAAGTGAAGGATTGCGAAACCTACATAAGAACATAAGTAAAAATATTGCAAAAGCAGCACATACTTCGAAAGTTACATACGATCTCCGCAGAAGACCAGTGTCATACATGGTTGGTGACTATGTATGGAAAAAGAACTTTCCACTTTCAAATGCTTCAAAACACTTCTCTGCTAAGTTAGACAAGAAATTTACTGGAACCTCATAGAATTAAAAAGAAATTAGGTTCTTGTGTCTATGAGCTCGAAGACAGAAATGGTAGGTCTGTCGGAGAGTATCATGTAAAAGATTTGAAGCCTGATACAACCGAAATGAACCAGGTTAAGATATTCATATTTGAGAGTATTAACGTAATACATATTTGTGTTTTAGATGTTTTAATATTTTTTATTCATTTCACTAATTTATTGCTATCAGTT